>VZUI01087385.1:0-85754 GCA_013401135.1 Cettia cetti | reverse complement strand
TTTATCCCTTCCAGGACCCATCCTCCCTGCAGGGGATATCTGCTGTCCATGGCAGCTGTTCCAGCAGCTGGGGCAGGGTTCTTTATCCCTTCCAGGACCCATCCTCCCTGCAGGGCTATCTGCTGCTCAGGGGCCAGCCAGGCTCACTGCAGGGCTGAGACAATTCCATCATCCCATGGGAGAGGCTGCAGCCAGGGGAGGAGCCCAGCATTCCTGCCTGGATCCAAGCTGAGATTTGGAACACCAGCACAGCCTGTTTACACTGGATGCCCAGAGGAAAACCAGACCCATCTCGCCACCACTGGACAGTTACAGGTCAAAAACCAGAGTATCACACCACATTTTTTCCTTAAGTTGCCAAAAAGGAATTTAGGCTTCTGTTGAAAATATTTGAATGTGTCTGAATTTTACACAGCTCCTCAATTTCACAGTACAGAACCTGCAGCGTGGAACACTTGGCTCAGAGAGACTGTCCGTGCTGGAAGTTTACAGGGTCCAAGGGAAGATCAAACAAGATAATGAAAGAAATTCAGAGGGGTTTAAGGCACAATCAGTCTGCAGCAGTTATTGAATTCAGAATTCTTGGGAGAAAGTTTGGGAAAATAGCCCTAAAACAATATTGTAATATTTTTCCCAGGCTTATCAGTAGGTAAAATGAGGTTCTATTCTATAAGTCTCACACCTTATCTAGAGCAATTAATTCCTGTGTCAGCACAAAGGCAGATAAATAATAGAGATAAATAAATAATCCAGTTCCATTTCCATCACCAAGCAGGCAATGCAGCCTGGAAAATGATTTAGGGTTCAAGTCCTGCAGATGACTGGTTCTCAGGCTGCACAGTTATCTGCTGGTGATTACACAAAGGCCCTGGAATGCCCAGGTTGCCTTCCCAGCCTATCCCAATAGTTCTGTGTTCTACAGGACCAGCCAGTTCATTAGTTCATGCCTCACCTTCCCCACTGGGATAAGCTTCCACCTTTCAAGCAGTCATGAATTAAAATAAAAAAGTTGCAATCATAACACACAATCCTTTTCCTGCAGTTATGAAAGGAGATGGATCTTTTCTCCCTGTGTTATTCTGGATTCTTCTTTACCTACTCTGAAAACTCAAAGCCATTTACTAGCAGCTGTGCCATGACTGACACAACACCTGTGCTCAAGCTGAATTGGGGTAAATTCAGTAAGGATTAGACTGTAGGTGCCAGAACATCTCATTGGTTCCAGAAACATCTCACAGATTTAGTATTTCCCCCCATTTCCCCATGAATTGGTTTGTGCTTTACCCAGAACACAGATTAGAAGGACAAAGCAATTTCTGGAGCACACAGTGCCCTCATTGCTGGGAGCACTGCAAGAGTTTCCATGGATCTCTGTTGATCCTGGACCTGTGCTTGCAGAGCTCTATTGATTCAGGACAAAAATAGGTCTCTGGCTGGGCACCGTGGCTTTCCATGGATATCTGCTGATCGGCAGGCCAAAGCAAACTGTACTAACAGTGAAAAAACACCGTGCTGAGGAATTAGACAACACCAAGCTTGGAAACGACTGCGGCCTCAGAGACAGTAGAGGCAAGTGCATTTAGGGAATACTCTCAGGATGGCAACTCTGACTCTTTCCTTGTCTACTCTTTACTTCAAATTCAGTAAAATAATATTGTGTACGCAGAACACTCAAAGAGGAACCTGCCAACCTGCAGAAGAGCTCAGGACAGGACAAGTCAGACCATTAATGATTCTTTCTGTATAGCCCAGCACCACTTCACTGCTGGCGATTCCCTGGCTTTAGTTGCAATTGCAAGGACACACATTTCTGTACTACTCTCCAGAGTTAGGCAGTCTGAAGTGTGGGATCTCTCCAAACTTTGTTCTTATTACACCAGTGCTACCTGCCATAATCTAGCACTGTCTTTAAACCACTGACTTGAGTTTCAATCCCTCCCCCAGGAAGCTCCCACCTTGTTTCCATCTCTTCTTTGTCAAAGCAATGCCCTGCAGTTTCTCCTCCAACTCAGTGCTCAGCCACTGCCCAAGCTTGGTTCTAAGAATACTGTGCTGTTAAAGACATCATCATTTAAATTAAAGATACCCCCAAGCTATCTGCAGGTAATTATTTATGACCCTACAGCACTCCCTGCTCCATCCCTCTTTTCATCCCCAGAATCACCAGTAAGGCCCAGGAATCTGCAGTATCCTCTCAAATGGCAACAGACAGAAGCAGAGCAAAAACTCCAGACTTTATTTTTTTTTTTTTTTTTTTTTTTTAGGATTATGAATGCTAAACCTTGCAACATTTCAAGTCAGGTAACCATTTTACCTCTAATAGTATTTTTGATTCTTGTACTTAATCATTGCATAGATTTCATAAGTGTTCAACAGCTGGACAAAGTGCTGTGGGATTTTTCAGCATTAAAACTGTGTGAGATACAATTTCCTTCTTCCCCCTTGTCTCTCTATTAATCCATCAAAATGAAGCAATGCAGTATCTAATCTAAGTTTAGCTGTTCTCAAAAACCTTCTCTAGAAGACATTTAGTCACACTTAGATGCCCTCTCTGTAAAATCCATGGGCACTTCCCTTCTCTCCAGGAGTGACAATGCATCACCTACAGGAGTGAAATAAAAAGCATTCCCTGATAAGAATAGAACCTTTAATGGGATGGAATTTTCCAGAAATAGAAAAAAGCTTTCTTCTGAAAACCCCTCAATGTATAACTAAAAGCAAGTTTCAATATCTAGAGCAGCTTTCAACAGAAAATTGTGGAACACAGAATTCATCATTTCCACATCTTCCTTGACAATCTGTTAGCAAAGCAATTGAATTTAGAAAGAGACAGAAAGGAGGTTAAGTATTTCTCATCATGAAATTTAAATCAAACAAGAGTCTTGGTTTTTGGCAAAGATGAAGAAAAGTAGGGTCTTCCTTGAATGACAGAATGCACTGAATCAACTTCCAAGAAAATTCAGATGGCACCTCCATTCCCTGTAAAGTGGAATATTCTATTATAAAATCACCCAATGGTTTAGGCTGGAAAGGACTTTAAAGATCATCTAGTTCCAAGCCCCTGCCATGGACAGGGATGCCATTCTCCAGATCACATTACTCAGGGCCCCATTCAACCCAGCCTTGAACACTTCCTGGGATGAGGAATCTACAACCTCTCTGGATAACAATTAAAAGATCCCCTCCTAAAATGAAAACTGTGAGGTTATAAATGCTTCTCATTATCTGCAGAGAAGCTCAGGCCAAACCCCAGTGTTCCACCCCCTCTACCAAAGGCAGCTGGTTAAAATCCAAACCCAGACTCACAAGCTGAGTGTGTTTTGATGGCCAGCTTGGCATGTGACATCACCTTGGAACACAAGCATCCTTCAATTAATGCAAGCTCTTCGACAGAAGAAGTTTAAAGCAGAAGTATTTCATATGCATTATCTCATTCTGTTGCAATAATTTTAATGATGTTCCATCCAAGTAAGGAATCCCACAGCACTGCTGATACAGGCAGCAGTGGCTGGGCTGTGGGAGCACTTTGGGACTAGCCTAGAATTGCACCCCTGCTGTGCTACTCCTGTAGAATGGAACAAAAGACAGATTTGGGCCAAAGAAATTATCATCCAAGTACTCTAATTCCTATTTTGCATTTGTGGGAAGTGATTCACTTGTAATCACTCAGTAAGTTAACAACACAAAGTGAGATTCAGCCAAGCACGGTGTTTAATTCACCAGGGCTTGCAAGATACTGTGAGATCCTGTAATAAGGAATGTCTAAGGAGGACAAGAGATTAAAGCAGAAGATTTAAGACTGTCAAAATGCAAGAGCTGCCATTTGCTTCCACACAGCTCTACTTGGGAAACAGCTCCCGAGCCAGAGCTGTAATGGCTCACATAGTGCAGTTTTTTCAAAAGCCATTAGAGCCTTAGAAATCCCATCGTGGTTATTTCACATGACTGGAAAACTTCCATGCCAGAAAAACATTCTGCTCACCAGCCTGAGGTAGGGGAGGCTCCTCTGTAATTGGGTCGGTGACCAGTTCTTCTTAAGGAAAGACTTGTACTTTGTTATTTGAAATTGTTTCCTTGAGGGTAAGGAGAATATTTATCATGTAAGCAGCCTGATCAAAAAGCAAATGCAGTAGCAGATGAGAGGGGAGTTCTCCATTCAGCTTTCAGAGACCACTGATTGAATAGCTGTGGGGAAAGCTGCTATGGATTTTTTACTATTTTAAAAAGCTCAGTTAAAAAGAGAAAAAATACATTGAAGAGGTGTCAGAGGTACCTACAGATATTTCTTCCATTTTAATTTCCTTCCAAAAAGAATACAGTTACCTTCATAGTACAGAAAGAAAGGTTGTGCCCCTATTTATAAAGATGCTTACAAGATTCTACTTTAAATGCACATTTGCTCCCACTTCCAACATCAGCTACAGTCAGTAAGTTTTAAGAAGTTCTATGTTCATTGAAATCTCTTATCATGGTGATATCACATCCTGATGCAGATCAAAACTGACACCTGTGATGATTCAGCTCTTATATTGCACCCTTAAATCACATCTAGCCACTCATGCCCCCTTAAAAAAAACCAAAAAAGCAGCAAGAGTGTGAATAAATTTAAAGAGCTGCTAAGCTCCAACCAACCTGCGGTGTGCCCTAAGTTTAAACGAATCAAACTCAATCTGCTCCTTCCCTTATTTTCTCAGTTCAGTAGGGATCTTGCATAGATCTCATGAATTGAGGAACCAAAACAGTGAAAAAAAGTTGCAAAACTTGGAAATCCAGATTATACTGAAGCCTCAAGAGATTCCTCTAAATTTGGATTAGCTCCCAGATGCTCCTAGATACTTACTTTAATTGAAGCATGTTGAGTTTATTCTTCTCACACTGCTGTCTCATCAATAAAAGTATCGCAATCTCTTCATTTTCAAACAACGTTATGAGATAAAGAATCAGATCCTTTAAGTTCAACCTGTTGTGACGTCTTGTGTGTGTATATATACACACACATATATGTATACTTATATTACATATCCCTCCTGCAGCTCCAACCCACAGTTTCTCAGCAATTCATTCAAATCATGTAAAGCTCAGGGGGAAATGGGTTCATCGTGCATTTCCAGTCAGCTCATTCATCTTCTGAGCCTGCCCTGGAGCAGAGGTGTGACAGGAGCCGCGGAGGCTGCAGCCATCCCTGGGTCCTGCAGCACTAGATGGCACCCGAGCATTCAGCTCTTCAGAGCTCGTACAGCCCTCTGCTCACCCTCTTGTCCAAACACAGGCACCCGAACTTCAGTCGGGTCAAGAATGGGGATTTTTAATTCTTTACGTGGGAATGTGTCATAGGAAATACCATCTGATATAGGAGTGCTACACTGCAAATAAAAAAAAAAAAGGCATTCTTGTGTTCTACATGGGCAAAATATTAGCTATTCTACATTCTAAAAATATATAGAAATGAGCAAGTAGATTCATTCACTGTCAGCAATTTTAAAACAGCCTTTAGTTTACAGGGAAAATACTATGCTGACATGTTTCCTTACTTGTGCCACTAACCAGTCGAGAAAAAGTTGTGATTAATTTCTGAAAATCTGATTGCCTCTGTAAACACTGGTCAAGTCAACAGAGTTGATGGCATGCAAAGATTTAGCTGCCCTGAAACAACAAGATCTTTGTGTGTTCTGCCAAACAAATTGGCATGCACCTATTTCCAGAGCTGTTGGGATGCAAGGAGGCTCTTATCTCTAGACAGCACACTGATAAGGAAATTCAGCCTTCAAGCAATTAAATGATATGGTCAAAACCACAGAGGAAATCTGTGTCAGAGCTCGGAAATGAAGCTATTCCAGGTCAGTGACTTACCCAGGAGGTAAGAACTTGCTCAAAAGTCCTCACATCCAACTGGAAACAGGCAAATTCCCATCAGGACTCATACAGAGCATCCAGGGATTTGAAATACACTAGCTATTTCTGAACAGGATACCATGACGCACCTGCAGACCATCCCACATACCCAATGCTCCCCTTTCCTGAAGCAATGACAAAACAGAGTGCTCTACCCAGTCTCTGAATTATAGCCATGAAACTTTATAATGGCAGAGAAAAGGCAATACCAAGATAGCAAACACATTTTAAGAACATTCCATACCACTGAAAGCAGAAAGGATAATAGCAGACAAACATAGAAGACCAGTAGTAAAAGGATGGCTTAGGAAACTGAGAAATTGGAAGGAAAAAAAAAAAAAGGTTATACAGGCAAAAAGCAAATGTGCTATGATTTTATTTGAAATAATAAAGAGGTCCTGGCCTAGCTAAAGTTTAAATCATGTAAGTTAACCAGGGCACAGGAGGTCAGAATTGGACCCAAAGTGCCCAATCCCTCACCATATCAACAAGTTAGCAGGTGGTCAAGGCAGTCCAGCTGGAGAATGGGCTCAAATGTTCAGTGAGCTAATACACACTAATCTTTCACTTCTGCAGACCTGGATTCAAAACCACAGATCATGAACTAAAATTAGTCTGCTGGTTTCATTCTGGTCCCCATTGGTGCACAGCACAAAACCACCATAAAAACTGTCATGACTGGCAATCCCCGAGACAGCCCCAGCTCTGGAAGAGCAGGAAATGTTGTAAGTTAGGACTGAAGCACATTGGCACAGCTGTGTTTGGAATTTTATACTCTCTACCCACACTATGCTTGCCAGAGCCAAATGGCTTTTTCTCCTTGATTTCTGCAAGTGTTACATTTATGTTAAAAAAATAAAGCAAGGAAAGAAAAGAACTGTAGAATGAATCACTGCAATCACTGATTCACACTGTGCATCTGTGGTAAAGGCAGTGGTACTGCATGGGATATAAATTTGTGCAGAGTTTGTTTACAATAAGTAGATGTGGTTTGGTTATTTTTGGTTGTTTTGGATTCTTTTGCTTTAGCATAGTAAATACCTTCTTTTTGTCCCATAATAATGGTGCAGGCTGCTAGACTGGGTTTGTAACTTTTGAACTCAACTAAGTCAAACTGTAAAGACAGAAGATGCTCTCCCTCAAGTGACTGCCCCAGCTCAACTGACTAATGACCCCACCTGGAAACATGCTTCAATTTATTAACACAAAATATTCATAGTGACCCACACCAGTTCACTGTACAAACTCCAGCCACATAAACCAAGGATAATCAGCCACAGGTCAACAAGTAAAAAACACATCCAATTCCTAGGTCCAAAATAACATCATGTAACTCCTGAACTGTGCCCTATCCCTCTCAAACCCTTCATTATTGAGAAAAGTTTTTGTAAGTAAAATTTCCCAGTTGAATCATGAAACTCCCAGTCAAAGCTGGCAGTAAAAAACAAGGTCTTCAGTAACACAGGATTACAGAAATATGAACATCTTTGGGCAGCTATGATATCTTTAAGGTAGCAATAAGGCAACACACTACACTGAGTTAAAAGGAAATAAGGACTCAGCAGATTTAGGATCCTAATGAATTGTTCTGTTTGACAATTATGGGCCATAAACCACATGGTTTCACCACAGCACTAAAAGGGACTGACTGGAATTAACCAAAGCAGAACCATCACTTGCCAGCAAAAACACAAACACCAGATAACAGAAGCAGCAGGAATCACTGTTAATCCCAGGAAACACTTTTCCCTTTTTGCCAAAGCAGCCCTTCTCCCCAAGAGCAATTCTCACTCCGAGGCCAAGGTGGTGCTCAAATATAGTAACAACCACCTCTCTTAGCAGCCACCTGCTCCAGCTCCACCCCTCCCATGTCCTCCAGAGGGGCAAGAACCAAGAAAAACTCTTTTCCTTTCCAGAGGAGGACTTTGACTTAGTACAAAGGAGCTCATCCACACAGCTACAAACATAAAAATGCAGATCCAGATTCAAAATTCCTCCTTCCATGCATCTACCCACTTACCCAGAGACCACATTTCCTAAACACATATCACCTTCTTTGTCTGAGCTGTACTTTGAGAATAGCTTCTATTTAAGATTTGTCAGCTTCTGGATAAACATGGCAACCATTCCAACTGTGTTTTGGGTCCTCACACACCTGGTTTTGGTCTGTACATCCATCACCAGAGTTGGTTTCAAACACAACAACAAAGAACCTGAAATTTCCCTCCCTTCAGTGTGTGAATATGAGTATTCCTTGCTAATTGGGTGGACTTCATTGGTTTTTGTATCTTGTAGGTTCAATGCCTCTAGAAACTCCCTCCTCAGGAAGGGGAATGCCCAAGGTGGATACCCAGGACTGCAGAGCAGAAAGAGAGTAGGTCTATTTTTGCAGTAACAAATCCTAAGGAATAAATAATAAATACAACCCAAAAACAACCACAGAATCAAGATGTTTAAGCTGTGCATTTGCAACAGGCTCACTCTATTCCCATTGCTCATAGAAAACATTGAAACCAAAGTATGCACTCTGTGGATTGAGCAGGTTGAGCAGTGGAAGGTGATTTTCAGTGGCCCATCTAAGTGGCCTTGGGAACACTTGGGTTCTCAAATGTTTACAAGGCAAAAGTCGAGAGAATTACACTTGCAATGATAAAAATGGTCAACCCCCTTCTCAAAAGTTCAGTTTTTTATTTCATGTTCCCAGTTGCTACTGATGTTGGTGCAACACAAATCCACAAAAGCAACAAAGGGCAGAGGCCAAGGAATCCAGCTGATTTCCTAATTAGACAATACAACAAAAATCTCCCATAAGGAGCCCTGAATATACACAACACAGCCAAAGTCAAAAACCAAAGACCCATCTTTATAAAAATGTTTTTAGTTTACATGGCAGGAAACCTTCCTGGTAGCAGCTCTCTCCTCAGCCACTTCGGTGTAGAACAGTTTGAGCTGAGCAGTTTTTGGCTAATTCACACCACTCCACCTCAAGTGCTTACACAGGTGGGAGCTGCCAAACCTGGTGCTTTTGCAGGCAGCTGTGGCAGGAAAAAAAAAAAATATCCTCAGACTACAGCCCAAAAGCAAAGTAAGGAAGAAAGGAAAAAATCAATTGACTTCTGCTACCAAGTAAAAACTTTACAGCTGTTTTAAAAGGTACTGAGCTACCAATTTGCTTTTCTATCACACCAGTTATTAGGCACTACTGGCTTTCGTGACCATTTTCTGCTCCAACCATTTCTGTAATACAAAAGGAACACAGGGCAAGCACAATGTGTTTAATTAGAAATGCTGTTTGCTAAGCATTCACAGGAAGTTACAGAATGGTATGTTTCACCATAATGATATTTAATCTAATGAAATTTTAAAAAGTGTCTTTAAAATAGGTTTTGTCTCCTTTACATGACATAAACATGTTGTTCATGGTAATTATAGCTATTCACACAATAAAGCAGCTACCAGAAAACTAAAACAGAGATACATGAACAAATCAGCACAGGGTAAACTGGGCTATGAACCTTTCGGGTGCATCACCTGTGCTGTGGGAACATCATGTAAATGTTTTCATCCCATGGTAAATTAAAAGTAGCTGATCCTTACTCAAAGAGCTGTTGAAAGAATTTCTGCTCCTTTGCCAGCAAGTCCTCTGGCTTTGAGCACATGTGGTCAGAGAGGGCATGAGATCAAGCCCTGGCAAGAACTACAAATCAAGATACAGCCATTAAACATGAAGTAAATACCAGCCCTGTTTAAAAAATGTAAATGCTATCACAGGCTTCAGTGGAGACATAATTTTGCCTGCTCTTTCTGGGTTTGTTTCTTAGAAACTACCTGTTCAAAATGCTTAGAAAAGCAACCTGGCACTTGATTCAACATTTTAGTGATAACAACAGACATTTTGGCTCTGGGCTGATGGTGCTCCAACTCACATTGTTCCTTTACAAACATCTGTACGTGTGGGGACATTATCTGGCAGCTCGTAAGAACCTCTGGTCCACAGGATTTGCTCATTTAACAGCAACAAACACATATATAGTTCAAAAGGCAAAGTCAAGAGCAGGTTGTGTGTACACAGAGGCATGGATGAGTTCCCAGGAGTCTCTAGGGAATTTTGACAGACAATATAAAGAACTATAATGAGCAAGAGAATTATCTGAATCTTCCTGGATTACACAATAGTGTTTTTCTTCATATATGTAACATTTTGGATAATAGCACTAGCACTTAAAAGAATGAAGAATTCCTTCTGTAAGCTTGAGATTGTGTCTAACAAACCTAAAAACAAACCATCTGATAACTCAACCAGAATATTATTACCTATTGATCCAAGAACTAAGCTGAAATTTGGAAATTTGAGTTATTGCAGTTAGAATGGAAAATACTTGATCTTCCATGTCTATGATTTCAGATTTCAAAATAAGTGTCAGATAATCCCTTTATCTTCTCAGGAGCAGGTTATGGTGACTTTAGGCCTTGTGTCCTTCAAAACACAACAATTTATCATCAAAAAATGCAGCCAAAAAAACCAAATCACCTAAAAATCACCCCTTGATCTGAGCCACATTATTAAAGCCTTTAATGCCTGAATGTGTCTGGCACTTCTATAAAGATATTAGTCATAATAAAATACCTGTTCATTCATTTTCATAGCTACAAAGATTTTATTTTTTTTTTATTCCAGGAATCCATTTTTGAAGAACAGTTCAGGTTTTGGATGGGCATAAGTCTCCAGTTAGTGCCTGTATCTAATGCCAATTCGACAACTCAGATCTGGAATTACTCGTCTTATGTGTCATAAACTGGGTTAGGATCAGTTGTTAAAAGACAAAATTGCACAAAAATAGTTCCCAACTTTCATTCTCCTCATTAAAGACAATATTTTTTAGCTTCTCCAGTAAATGATCAGGATTCACTAATGGACTCAATGGTCTCCTGAGACCACCTTTTGTCTCCCTTTCCTGATCTTGCTATGGAAGTCCAAATTATCTTGTGTTACTCCACCCTGCCATTCAGCTGAGACACGTTGTAAATCTGAATCAAATAAATTAAGTCAGTCTTGCATTATTTGGATGTGGCCACTTTGGCCTCTCCCCTTTGGAAATCCTTCCATTACCAAGAAAGCTCAATTAATGTTCCATCACGTTTAAGTCCTTTTTCTTTCTTAACCCTTTGCCACGGCTGAGCTCCCTAAGAAGCCTCATGGAGACTGGAAATTCAGATCCCAAGGCACCCCCTGGAACTGGGTGAGCTGTGGCAGCCCCAGCACCAGAACTGTGTTAATTCTCTTGTCTGACACTAGAGTTGCACCACAGGCAGTGCTGCCCTGCCTTTCTGACACTCCCCATCCACGGCAGGTTGGGACCTTTGCTCCCAGGACATAATTTGATCAAATTTCCTTGGCTGAGCACGTGCCCCAGAATGAGGGGTGTCCTCAACTCCTGACCACTGCCACGTCCCTCAGGAGGAAAAGGAATCCAGAGCTCCTCCCTCAGCTGCTCAGCCTGAACACCACGTCCCCAGCCCTGGCCAAAAGCATCCCAGCCCTGCATAACCCTCTGCACCAGACTCAGCTTCACTCAATGGAAAAATCAATAATGGAGAACAAAATTCTAACAAAAGTATTTTTTTTTAAGTGCTTGAGAAAGTGAGCATCTCTTTAGCTGTCAGCTCAATTATTCTGTTAAGAATTAATTTGCTGATGTTTCCACAACTCTGGCTTTCCAAAGCCCACACAAGTGGGGTGGGAGAAAAAAAAGGGGGAAAGGTTTTGTTTTGTTTTATTGAGAGCTTAATTAGAGTAGGGCTGAACAACTGGGAAATATGGAGTGTATAAGGACTACTGCAAAGTGACAACCATTAACATGTTATTCTATAGAATTCTTAGATTCTGGGAATATTTTCCAGCTGAAATCCATCCAAGTTTTTTTCTATCCAATGCTCCATGTTTAGTCCAGGAACATTAATGATGAAAATCTAGACAGCATTACACAGTGTGAACTATTAGATGTACACTGATGATACTTGATTTTATATTGCCTTTGGCTGAGCCAGTCCATAGAATTTAAATGAGCTGAATTCTGGCCTGCATCTGCTGTTGAATGAGTAAACAGTAAATCAAACATAAGACTTCATTACAGAGTTGAAAGTCTGTTTTCCTCCAGACCTGGTGTACCACATGATGCAATCAAACACATTATTATCTGTCAAGCATCCAAAAATGAACTAAATGACTCATAAAAGCAATAAATAAGACACGGTCTCTGCCCCTATAATTCTTTACATTGTAAAATTAAAACAAGGCTCCCAGAAAGTCCAAATCCTCAGGAATTAAGACCTGCAATGGAACAGGAGGACATGGGCTATACAATATGATAAAGCAGTTTTACCCTAGATGAAGGTGTCTCTCCTCCCTCAGTTTTAGTGTAACCTACACATCCACGAGGTTGCTGGAAGACACTCCTGAGTGCAGGTGAGTCTCCTGGGTTTGTCAGTCCATAGGTATTGCCAGCAAATGCTGCTGAATCTCCCCCAGCTGCTGCTTGCTCACAAATGACTCAACACAGTCGAGCTTCTAAATCTTTGAAACACCAAAATCCCAAAATCTTGGCTCAGGAAGAGGGGGAGAATCCTCCTGCACCCCAGCAAGCCCAGCCCAGGCAGCAGCTGCTCCCAAGAGCTTTTGCAGAGCCAGAACAGGTTTCATTGACACATTTAAACATCCAACATAGCTGGACATGTCCAAGATCCTACACAGGATAAAAATAGTGAATAATTACAGAAATCTCCATTATACTTTTATGTTTTGCAATTAGATACTAAGCCTATTATATTTCAAACATACATCAATTATTTCTTTGTAGTAGAAAGATCTAGTAGTCACAATAAAAATGATTTTGCATTTTGTTAATGAAGACTTGCTAAAATTACCTGCTTTTAAGTGTAATTATTTGGTCAACACCAGGCACAAAGCTCCAAATTTCTGCTTTGGTTTTGACAGCCAAGGAGTTTGTACAGTGACAATGGAAACTGAACCTGCTGGTAATGACTTGTTTAAAATTAAATTAGACCTTCAGAACCTGACAAATGTCAAATGGCTCGTGGTACCAATGAAGAGTATTGATAACTACTTTGAAACAGATTCAGATAAAATTTTGCACTGCATTTTATGAACTCTGGAATTTTCACTACTGCCAAATCATTTTTATATGGATAGATTTTTTTAAACATTGGTTCTCAGACAGCTTTAAACACTCTTCATCCAGGGCTCATGTGGGGAATGAGAACTGTTTGAATTTTTGTCTTCCTTCCATTTTTCAAACACTGCCACACCCTTCCTCTGCTATAACCTATCTGAAACTTTTGCTTGTGACAAAAATTGAGATCCTGGTGCACTTTTTACCATCCTGCAGGTGTGCCTATAACAGGTCCTATTCTTTTGGGATTCCACAGCCAAAGAGTTACTATGATCTGTCTGCAGGCATAAATCTTCCCAAATGCTGGTGTTGAATACACTTCACTTAAGAATATACCATACTATAAAATGACAGTCTTAAAGTAAAGGGTACCCACTGAGCTTAGACCAAATATATTCATTTATGAATACAAATAAGACTTGATAATGCTTGAGAGGCTTTGATGGATTTTCTTTCCAGACCTTTATCAAACAGATTTTCCTTAATGGATGTAGGAAGTTCCTGGATCAGAAAGTACCAAATCAACACTTTCATACTAGCAAACAGAAATAAGGAATAAACCTGCTCATAAGACACTGGTATCTTGATTGATAGAACATTATTTCAATATACACCTAGTAACAAAAACTTTGCTCAGACTGTTGCTGTGGTATTTGTCACTAGAATTAAAACTCAGAAGGAAATGTATGCAGCAGTTTTCCTTTCAGATGCAATAATCAAAGGGCAATCTACCTTGGGACAAGAGACACCTTATTCCATTAGCAGTCCACAAAATTCCTGCAGAATCAGGTCCTGAGTATTCTCTGCCCTCAGGTGTACTCTTTACAATTTTTATTTGAAAGTACCTATTCCACACTACTGAGCCCAGTGGTTCAAATTGATGGAATAAAAGTAGTCATATAAAATACAAAAAATACAAATATTCACTGTGTTTTCACCCAAGTTATCTACATTTATTGGCCCATAGTGGGGCAATCCTTTAAGTCCCCCAAAGCTGACTGGACTTGTGCTTCCTCTTGGATAATTTACACAGAATCCAATCACTTTAACACTTTATTAATACAGAAGGCAAGAAATACCCAACACTGGCATTGAGCAGATCCTCAGCCAAGAGACAAACCCACACAATGAAAAGTGTGCAAAGGATTCAAGCATGTAAAGTTACATGTAAGTATGTTTACCCATTATTTTAATAAAGCCTCTGAGTGCCATGTTTAGAAGTGTGCATGGTTTATTACATCAAACTGGGAGCAAAAATGCACAGACCTTGGCTGGCTGAAGTTAAGAGCAGCATGAAGTGCCCATAGACTCTGCCTGCCTTGAGAAATCAGTTCATGCAGTAAAATACCAGATTTTAGCACATTCTGGAGAATGACATCACCCAAAGTAGCCTGCCAAAAATGTTACTTTCACATTTCTTCAACAAGAAGATTTCCTTTCACCACTCTTTTTAATTTTTTTTAATTGGTCAATCATTCTAAAACCTGAACGTTCTAACTATTTCCAGGCCTATAGATGCTTTTAGCACAAGTGACTATGCCTTCTAAAAATGTGTGTAAATGTACCTTTTCTCCTGGCTCTTTTTAGCAGATTTATATTTTCAACCACGCTGAGCTAAAATAATACAAGTTGCTGCTATTACCAGACTGAAATGACATTTTTTTCTTTAGATTAATCCCTATTCTACTGAAGAATGAAATGACTCTTTATGAAATTATGTCTGCCTGCTTAGTGAACTGTAGGTAACCCACTGGAAATACTGAGCATGAACAATAAGATAAACCAGGCAAACTGGAATATTTCTGCATTTTCAAAAAAGCTTTTTAAAGGTGACAAGTGCAAGTAATGTATTCTGGTCCTCCAAATAGTATAAATAAACAATAAAAAATCACTAACTTGCAGAAAGTATGGTCCTTTCACTGAAATATTCAAGATAAGCTCTTCCCCTTTGCAGTTCTGCTGAAGCTTTTGCATTTTACCTTGGTGGAAGCCACAGGAGCTTTCATCCAGTGCTCATTAGTCTCAGGTGTTACTCCTTTCCCTGTCAGTGTTATCAAGTTGACATTCAGCTCCTCACTGCAGAAACTGAGTCTTCATCACTAGGTTTGAACCTAAGAAAGATAATTCCATTTTAGCTTGTGCTGTAAACATTGGGATCATTTCCCTTCTGAAAAAGGGGGATAAACTACAGCACGTTCAAGGTAGGTGTATAAATTAAAAACTGTCTATGCAACCCAAGGGCATTTCTTTGGTGCAAAGGAATGTTCTGTATTCATCTTTTGTGGCTCGTTACTAAACAAATGAATAGAAACACTACTGAAATTCAGATGCCTTGTTTTTGACAGAAGCTGAGCTAGTCATAAATATGAAGCACTTTGGTACAGAAAATAAAGCAGCTTTCAGACAAGAATCCAGTGTTATCAAGGGGGAAGACAAGAGAATTCAACACAATTTTCTAATAAGAATGCTGAGAATGCTAGAATGTCTTCAAAATTTTGTCACCTAAATTGTCATACTTCACACAAATATTTTTATGTGACTGAGAAAAGGCTGATACCATCCAAGTCATTCTGCTTCCTTGGGACAAGAAAAAGCTGCATGAATTCTCCTCATATTCAACTACATTGATCTCATGATGGCTCAGTGATGTGAATGGAGACTTAAACAGAAATAAAATGAACTCTTGTTTGCTCTATTAGCTCAGCAATTCCAGGCATCAGAGGATCCATTTAGATTAAGTGTGTTTATAAAATGAAAGGTACTTTTAAAATGCAGAAGGGGAGAAAAAACCCCAACACATGGCCCTATTGCACAGAGAATGGGAGATTTGATTCAGCTGTGTACGTGATTAATATTCTTTTGAAGTTAAAATACTTTTATTTACAGTGGCTTTACTTGCAGATTGTAGTTCCCTTTCTGCAGAGGGAATCACTGCAAGGTGAGATTAAAGACAAACTTTACAAATCCCCATTTTGTAGCATTAAGAGCAGAAAACAGAGGAACTTTCCCCTTCAGTGCTTGTCAGGGCTGCCCTGAGAAGTGCAGTGCTGGATGCTCGGGTTACACATAATCCCCCAGCTTCCAGGGACAATTAGCACCACAACCTCTAGAAAAGCTTTCAGCTCTCAACAGGTGCCTGGTCATTGTGCTCAGGTTTAAATCTAAATCTGGCAGAGGGAATGTCCCACCTCCTGCCACCCCTCCCCTCTGAAACAACTCTTGTTACACTCCAGTCAGAGCAGCTTCAGTCTTATTTTCTCCAAAAAGACCAAACATGACTTTCACCCCTTTGTCTGAGTGTTTTTTACCTTTATCTTCCTTCATCTCTCTGACAGAGATCTGAAGGCAGGAAGTGGAACTTACTGGTTGCATACTACGAGTCCACTACTTCTCTCCTGACTGGTGAAAATAGGAGCAAATCCTTTGAGAGCTATATAATTATATTGACAAAAATCAGAAAGTCTTTTCTTCTCTCTGGGCAGTTTCAGGAATTGAAGTCCACAAAAATGCACCAGTACATCAGCCTAACACTGATATTGTACCTGCATTAAGGTGTGAATTATAGATATGAGGGGGTTTTTTTGTAATACTGTGCATTATAAAATCTCCTTCCCAATCAAAAATCATATCCTTTAGATTAATTTTTTTTTCTTTCAGAACATCTTCACAAGGCAAGAATGGCAAAGTGTCTCTTACAACTCCAACTTGTACAGTAAGTAAAACAACACTGAACACTTCTCAGAAATATTCTCTTTTTTCCAATGTAGAAGCATGCTCTACCCATAAGAAATATTTATTAAGAAGTATTCCCTCCTTAGTAGTCAGTCAAGCTTTTCTGATCCAGTAACAAATACTTTCTAGCAAAATAAGCAATTTAGAGCCCTGCATTACTCAAGGGAGGCAGACTGCCTAGTGAATTAATCATTTATGATGACTAAAAAGAAAATCGTTACGAGAGATATCAAAAGATGCAGTAAAACACAATGGCACTTAAAAGAATAAGAAATCTTGATATTTAATCTGACTTGTTTCCATATGGAGACAAGATTGATAATACAAACCAGATATTCCTTTGGCACAATTCAGATTATAAACTCAAGTCTCCACAACACAATGAGAAAACAGAGAGTAGATTAATCATGCACATTTCCACTTTGCTTTCTTCTCTGCATCCTGTGGAGTCCTATTGCCATCACCTTCTGGGCCATGCCCATGACTGTTTCTCCCTGTTTTGTGCCCTCTGGTTCCTCTGCTGTTCCTGTGGGCAGATCCCAGGGGCTCACACCCTGTACCTGGCAATCAGACCCCAGGGGATTCAGCATCCTAAGTGATGTGTTGGACTTGCTAAACCTTTAATAACACTTATTATTATTATTATTTCCCTCCATCAATCTAAATTTAGTAAGAACTAATTCTTAATTATGCATCTCCTTCCTCCCTTGGATCTGAAGCCTCTCCTGGGTCAGAAGTGCTGAATGTCATGAAAAGGAAGGTCACAAATATCAATTTTCACATACAACTGAAGCCACACACAACCTATCCTAGCAGCCACTACCTCATGGCCAGAACATGGAAATAGATCCCAGTTATGCTGTAACAACCTTCCATTCCTTTAGGATGGCTACAGAAAGAATTCATCTCCTGATTTGAAGCTGGCAGCTAAAACAGTGGCAACCCTGGAAGTCAGGACCCTCAGAAGGGCAGAGAGGTCTGCTGGGTACAAGGGACAGCTTGGACACAGCAGATTTGGAAAGAGGTGCAGATGAGACAAAATGGTCTGAGAAATCTAAATCAAGGCAAGAACAGAGGAAAAAAAAAAAAACAAATCAATGTTCCTGGCAGTTTGCCATTGGCACAATAAGCTCTGTATTGACATCAGTATATTCCTGTAATTGCAGCAAATCTAGTTTTTACAGCTCTGTCCAGTAGAATTCATAAGCTACAGTTCTATTAAGCAGCAGAATTAAACTCCTAATTTTAAAAAATCAGTCTCAATTTTAATATATTAAAATTGACTCAGACAAAAATGGCAAAACCACTGCAATGTAAAGAGCTTATTCCCTTTAATTGACTAACTGCAAGTACCATGGCTTGCAAGAGGAAAGTCTTTTATTCTATCAATAACAATCTTATGTTTTTTACAAAACAGCAAATCTATACTAAAATAAAAATCCTCACCTAAATGTTTCCAACCCACTTTCCCAGAGAGAGGTTTCATGAACTGATGTGGTTCCAGGATGACAAAAAGCTCATCTTGCTTATTTATTTCATTAGGCAGGTGATCAGCAGAACACACACAAAGCCCAAATGACAGGATTTGGACTCCCAGCCATGCTGGATTTCATGCCAGTTACAAAGATAAGTAGACAACTTGAGGTCATCAGTATGTTTCATGTTTCACTGGAAAATATTCATCTTTTTTATGGATTCACAATGACTGCAGAAAATACCTTACAGAAAGATGAATTTTGCTCTGCTGAATTATTTTGTTATCAGCAGCTTTGGATTCACTGTGAGCCTTAAGGACAAGCCAAAATTTAATTGTCCTACTTTTCAATAATTGTAATTAAAAGACAAGACCCTGATCTAATTTATTTACAATCTAAACAAGACTGAAAATTGGCAAGGAAAGACAAAAAGGTATTGATAACAATAAACAGGAGTAATCTCAGGAAACCAGAAGCCCATTGCAGTTGATTTTTGTTCATGTGAAAACAAAGTTTGGGTTATTTTGGGGTGCTTCTAAGGAGCCTCTCCAAAATGTGAAGGAAGCAAAAGCAAAAACATAAACTTAATTTACCTGGAATATCATTGAACAAATGACAGAGCCATCTCTAAAAGAGAGACAAAAAATTGAGGAAGAGACATTAGAAATCAAGACACCAGAAAGAAAAAAAAAAAAAAAAATAGCAGACACCTTATGGGGAAAGAAGTGGACAAAGGAGAAAAGGAAGTTTAAGGAGTGAAGAGTGAACTGGAAGTGGTGCAAGGATTGCTGGACTTCAGATGGACAACTCTGCTCACTTCCAGGACTTCAGCTGTTCTGCTGAGGAGAGAGCAGGAGTGATGGATGCATCCCTGTGAGGGATAATTCTGAAGTCACAGAACATATGCTTTGAGTTTAATCCACCTACAGAGTTCTGGCAAACATGCTGCAGTTAGAGAGGCAAATACATCAACTTCAATTTTTTAGCAGCTGTGCTGCCCTTTAATTCCTCACACCCTGAAGTGTACACTTGTACCCCTCTCTCCCACCTCTAATAAGCAGATCACTTAGAACAGCCCAGCCTTTCTATCTGAAGCCAACTAACAGCTCTTGCCCACTGGAATTTTCTCTGAGATAGACTGTTATTTTCCACTTGTTCTGCCCATTTTCATCTTAATTAAACACACACTGAAGTGTCTTCCTAGGAAGGCTGAGCCATACCAGCAGGAACCAAGGCTCCCTAGCTCAGCTGGCAAGCTCCTCCCTAGAAATCCCAAATTATCCCAGATCCAGAGAATCTTCTCTCTTTCAAAAATTAAGGCTCCCCCCACAGACTCACCAGTTCTCTGAGCTCTGCTCCATAACTCCAGACATTTCAGTATTTACTCTGCCCAGTGTATCAGCTCCAACTGGAATCAGCAGCAGTATGAGACCCCCTCAAACTCCACTTTTCCTTCCAGCCCTCGGTGGGAGTTGTACTCACACACCTCAGGTCACATCCACAGCTTCTCCCTAGCAAAGCCAAGCTGCCTTCCAGCAGAGGTGAGGAGCAGGAGGCAACATCCATACCTCTCCTCACAACCAATCAGCTTTGGCACCCATCAAGCTCATTGGCACCAGGTTTTTTACATTCGCCCCTAATTACAGCAAACGCTCTCTCAAAGCTTTTAAAGTGAGCAGGGCACCAGGTGCCAGGAGTTAAAGTGGTGATTGCAGTCAGGGCTAGAACAGTCCCCTTGAGGCCAAAGGGGAGAAAAGGATGGTGCAAGAGAGATGTAGGAAAGGAAAAAGTGTTAATTTTGTACCTGTTTTATCCTTCCCCTGGCAGCTGAGGGACAAGAGGAGATGCACAGAGAGGAGAGGTGCAGAAGGAGGGGGATGCTTTGTTTTAAGGCCACTGGGGGAATGAGAGGAGCATTTGGCTGAGGCAGAAAATGCAGAGGAGGGTGAACCCTGCTCCCCTCATGGCCCATTGCTCCAGAGCCCCTCTGCCTGCTCAACCCTAGCCCTGCCTGTGTTGCAGTGGGTAGGGAGAAAGATCCCACAGGGAATGGGAAGGGACAACAATCCAGAGTCTGGGCTCCCCCACCACACACAACGAGCAGTGAGGCAACCCTGCCTGCTTCCTGCTCCTGAGGTTTCCATTTTGCACTTGCCACCAGTTAATACCTTGCTGTGGCAAAGCCCTTCTGTAATCCTGAACTGGCAGCTGATTATGGAGGGGTTTCCCACGATTGGCCTCTTGTATAGATGCATTTATTCCCTATATCACAGTCAGACTCAGGACAGGAATGAACTGCTGTGCATGCACTGCAGGCACCTATAAATCTCACCTGCAGGCCTGGGATTTTGTTGGTTTGTTTGTTTGTTCTTAGCTGCTGAACTCATAAGAACCCCCTGGCCATGGCTGGGTGCAGGAGCTCAGCACTCCAAAGCACAGCCACAACTCGTCAGCTCCTCATCAGCTCAAAGCAGGGTCCCCAGCAGTGACCCACGCACCCATCCCTGCCTGAGATGCCTTCGGGGCACAGAAGGATCTCAGCTGAGGCGCATCTTGGGAATGCACCACACTCCTGCCCGCCTCCGGTACACGGAAGGAAGCTCGGCTGGCGCAGGGTGCTGGAAGCGGCCCCGGTGCAGCACGACAAAGAGCTCAGCTCCCAGCACTGCTTCACTCAGACACAAATTGCAATCTTGTTTGTTCAGAAACGACTGCTGCCCGCTGTCGCCAAGAAAACCCAGCTCCCTGAAACATAGAAACTCTCATTATTTATTAAGACCTTGTTTGGCTCCTCTCAAGCTTTGTATTTTCATTTGTCAGACTGAGCACTGCTTGGCTGTATACTACACTATGACCCCTGATTCACTCTTCCACCAATTCTCTTCATATCTCTTAATTGTCTTGAAATAGCCAGACTTCTGCATGGTAATTAATGTTACTGTGAACTTGGACGCTAGAAATCTGAAAATGATTAGATTTCTGGAGGGCTGAATGAACCAGTGTCTGCCATGTAGTGCTATGGGATCTGAGCACAGAACTGTGAGCTGCTGACTCCAAAACCTGGGTCATTCCACCCATTCCTACCTTGTCATTCCACCTCTGCCCTTCCCTCTGCAAAGGAGAATCTCTCTCTTTATTTACCTACCTCCCAAGTTTGGGAATAAATTTGTAGTGTGATGTAAGTGCTAACACTGTAATTAGCAGGAAGAACTTTCCCTGTTCATCTCAGCATATTCGACAACAGATGCCTATCACTTAAAAAAGACTAATCAAAAATTTAAAACATATTCTGGGCAGAATATTTTTAAAATAGAAAGCATTCAAGATGGAATTGTCTTGACAGTGCCTGCTGTAGTCAGACTGAGAACAGCTCATTTGGTTTAAAAAAATTAAATGGAAAGCTTGTGGGACTTGCTTTTGTAATTTTCTGTTATAAATTAAAAATGTGTTACAAACAAAGAGATAAAAAAGAATTTTCTGAGTGCTGGTAGATTAAGACATAATTTGTAATGCCCAGGAGGGGAAACTTGGGATTTGCTGCTTTTGGATCCAAAGTGTCACAGAGCATTAAGAAGAATCCTGCAAAGCTGCCTGACCTGGGGCTTTGTGGAATTCCCTGTTCCACAGTGCAATGAGGCTGCAGACCTGCTCTGCCTTGTAGTAGCATCCTGAAATTGGACCCCACGTGATTTTGGCCCACAGAGGGGGGAGAGGTGGCTGCTGTTTTGATCATCTAATCTTCAGTTATTATACAGTGAAACATTAGTTCATGCCAAGGAAATGAGGATGAACATTTTCTGTAATGGACAGACAGGTCACATATAGAGAAGAACAAACTTGAAGTACTCACAAAACTTCCAAGGTAAATTCCAACAAAATTCTGGGGAAACAGAAAATAGCCCGTGATGTTCTCATGATAAAGGTGAAATTGTCAGATTTAATCAGGATTTCTTTTCTCTGTGCTGTGAGACTGTAGATACAAGCTGTAAAACAATAAATATTGCACAACAGGAAGAATAAATATTCCATAATGTCCTATTCCAAGAGAATGACATTTCAAGCTTCAGCTTTTTAAAGTCTTATTTTAAAAATAAAATATAAAGAGAATCTGGGTATTCTATAAATACATATGCTGGAGCCAGGCTAAAAATGTTCTTCAGACTTCCAGTTTCAAGCAAACAACCAAACAGCTCTTGGATATGCCCCTGGTGTCAGCCTGTCTCTCAAAGCTTAGCAATAATAGAGCTGGGCCTCACCCCTCATTTTCCAGGAGATTAGATCCCTAAATCCCAGTATCACATTTTCTAGAGTTACTAATATAATATAAAACCAAAATTTTCCATCCATGAAGACATCAGCACTCATTTCTGCCAAAACAAGGACCCTCCTCAGCTGAGGAGTGTGAAATGATGCATGAGCACAGTTTTATACTCAGATACACACACCAAAAAAAAAAAAAAAAAAAAAAAAAAAAAAAAAAAAAGTTTTAAGATCATCCTAGGAAAATTATATGATTGGAAAGTCATGACTGAGAAATTATCAACTAATTTGTAATCTTTTCATGTACCTTATGGAAAACTGAATGCAGAGTTGTTCAAGATGATGTGGCACTCGGAGAACCTGTGTTGCTGTTTCATGTTGCTATTCTATGTTGTTCCTGAACAGCAGACAGGCAGATCTGCAGGACCAAAACTTTTAGGGCAACTGGTCTGTCAGCCACCCCTCTGACTGTAAGGCAGTGACTTTGGAGAACTGAAAATCAGCACCTGCCATGTTAACTATCTATGAAGGATAGGAAAAATTTGTGATTTAGGCAAATAATTAGCCACATCATGAATATTTTATATTTTATAACATAACTGTTTCCATCAAGAATAGGTAAGAGTAGAGATAGTGATTAAAATGTTTGATTTTTAGAGAATATTCAACAGTTCTAAGCCTTCACCTTTTGAGGAGGTAACATCTCCTGATTTGCAGAGCACAGCCAGCATGCCTGCAATTCCTGATCCGCTTCAGATAGAAACACTTACTTAAGTGCCAGGTCTGGAGGAAACAAATGAGTTACAGCCCTGGCCATTTGCCAGATCTCCAAGGTTCAAGCTCTGGGTGAAATGGGAATGTGAATATGTTACAATATAAATCTTGTGGCGGTGGATTGAAATCACTTTAGTGTTCACAGAGCAGTTTCTGGTGAACAAGCCCCTGCTGTACAACTACACTGCTGGCTCTGACCCTCCTTTTTTTGCTGACAGTCTTGGCAGAGCAAGCGAGGACTCACTGATAAGAAGGGACTCTTATCTCCAGAGGTGGTCCTCGGGTCAGAGTTGAGGAATGTTGGCTGGATAGCACGGGAGCATGTGCTGCTGCTGCTGCTGCCTGCAGTGTGTTTATCTGTTCCTTCCATGAGCACCTAATGCTCCATGACATAATTAGGACCAAGAGTAAAGCTACGTATGAAAAGAACCAGATATTTCCTCAATGACACCAACACCAAGAGGTACGTTTCTAAGAAATAAAGTATTTTTGAACCTCAGGAGAGAATTAGAATGGAAATAAGCCCTAAGACATTAATTTTTAATTACCAGATATCACGAAAGAATGTTTTCTTTTGGGGCAGTTTTGTCTGAAACTGGCAGCTGTCATATTCCTTGTGCCTTTATCCCAGTTTTGGAGGCAGAGCACTAGCCTAGATGCTCTAAGGCAACCCATGTGCCACTGCAAAACTCACCTGTAACCACCTAGAGATCATTTGGCAATTTCTTACTGTCAAAGTTATTCAAGCAGCAGTAAAGAAATACAGAAGAAAAAAAAAAAAAAAAAAAAAAAAAGCTTAGCAACTGCTAACACCATTTAATCAAGAAAGATGGAACAGGGAAACTCAAGTTGTTTTTAAGCCAAGGCTGAACCATCCAATGTAATCATGTGAGTGCCACGAAGGTGAGAGGAGCTGGAAGGGTCAGAATCAAAACCCACATGTGAAGTGTCCCCCACAGCAGGGACTGTGCACATGGCAGAAAGGGATTGCCCAGGGTATCCTGATGTGAGATCACGAAGATAAAATATGCTTAACTATAAAAATTTTTATGTCTTTTAAGTCATCTGTAGAAAATCTAAACTGAAATCTTCCTGATTTTTAAGTTCTTGACAATGTTGCTTCTCCCTTTTTCTCCTTGACTGAGCACAAACTAACAAACACTGTGTCAGTTAAGGTCAGGCTTATCTGAGCCGTCTCTGAACTACTAATTCTTCTCTCTCCCAAAAGTGAAATCCAAACCTGTTGAAACTGGCCTCTCTTTTCACAAAACAGGATGTGAAACGAGGGCTGATAGCCCTGAGAATAATGAAAAAAAAATCTAAAGAAGTTTGCTTTTGTAATGGTGTTAAGAGTCTCAATATCACAAGCTTTAATATATCAAATAATTATGGATTACAAGACAATATTAATCAAGGACATTAAAAAATCATAAATTTGTATTTGTACCAAATGTTTTACTTATATATCATATATATGTATATGCACAAAGAGAGTGTGTTTGTGTGTGTATCAGGACCACTTCAAGCCACCTGCACATAAGTGAGTATTCACTTTGTGCACAAAAATAACAAGCTGACAGATCCTTAGAAGAAATTGTCCCCAAAGGACATTATTTAACAGAATTATTCATATCATAGAAACGTATAGCCTGTATCAGGTTATATGCAAACAGTTATTAACTTTGTAGTAGAACTTTGATCGTTGCTTTTGGACTTGGATTGTACAACTTAAACATGCTAGAATAGTTTGGTGGACCACACTTAGCATTGTCATTAAAATACAAAATTAAACATATTCTATGTATGTTTATATGAATGAAAAAGATAATGGGGGTATAGTTATGATTTCCTATCCTCTATCCTCTTGTTTGTTCCTCTGTCTAGCATTTGCTCTCTCATCTACACAACAAATGTTCTTCCAGGAGTCCATAGTGCCCTGACATGTCCAATGTTCAATTTGTAAGGCACTTGCATCCAACTTTTTGAGGTGTTCAGCTCTGGGTATGTGGAAACACATCCAGGGATGGTTTCAGACACTCACGTCACTCCCAGGACATTTCATGAACACAGATAAAAAGTTCAGAACAAGCAGGTGCTGTCTGAAGGTGCTGCCTGCTGCCCAACCTTGACACAATTTACAAATCTCCTGAGTGTTCCCAGGATGTTCCATGAATCCTATTGCAAATAAACAAACAGAACTAGCCAATGTGGCCTTTAATATGAGATAAAAATATTTTTATCTATTAAAATATGCATTATTCTGTGCTTCATACAGTTCATCTGTTAACTTTGGCATACCAGGGTGGTAGTTTGTGATGAACTTGTGTAAATAACTAACGACTTTTGTGTTGTGGATATCTGAGTTATGCAGGCTGTTTGCATCTGCCCAATCCCATTTTTCCTTCAGAGGGACAGTTGAGTGTCCCTGGAAAGGAATGCCTGTTGTCTTACTCAAAATCAGGCATCACAGATAACAAAGACACAATTGTTTTGGACACAGAACACGAAGTGATGATTAATCCTTTCCCTGTGCATTCTTGTCAAGTGCTTACTTCACCTCCCACTTTAGTCAGTTCTGAAAAACCATCTGGCCTACAGCTCTTTTCTCTCTTGGTAGGTTTTGTTTTTGTTTTTTTTTGGTTTGGTTCTGAAATATGTTGCCTAATTTTTGTTAGTCATGATGAAAAGCTAAAACCAACGGTGATGAGTTTGCACCAGGTGCCTGGTATTACATCATGCTAGACATTATCTTGCAAAACACTCAAATACTTATTTTGGTTGAAGGGGTTTTTTCCAGAGTAGGACTGTATATTCTTCCTATCCACAAGCATTATTTTCTATTCTGCTACTCAGAGGGCCACAAAAAAGAATGCCACTTCATAAACAAATAGACAGTTGTGTTCTCCTGAAAATGTAAAGTTCATTATTTCACTTGGACCTTCATGTACCAAAATCAGGTAAAGGATTCCCTAATTCTGCACATAATACACTGAACTGCAATTGACATAATCTTGTACAATGACAAGCACAAGCATGGCTCAAGGTAGAGGGAAAAACAAGTAAGGTTATGTCCAAACCCATCACCCCATACAGAACAGACAGGCTCGAGGCTCTTAAGCACACAGGGCCATCTGGCCACAGCCAAGAAATGCTCCTTTCAGGAAAGGCAACACTTTACTTTGATATATGAACTTGTCCCACAGCTAAAATGTTATTCATTACACAGATGTTGAGTTAAATCATTATAAATAAACAAGCCCATTTCCCTATCTGAGCATTCTTCTACCAAATAAAAAATTGTTTGCTTTGTTTCAGGTGAAATCCCCTCCAAAGTGACTTGCCCAGATAACAGTGTTTACTTGAATTATTTTACCATGCAATTATGTTGTTTTCCATCCACAGTCTAGCTGAGATCCAAGATCCAAGATCATTCTGTTGCCATTGGATTGTGATGTTGGACCAGCACTTGCAAAGGACATTTCATCCCACCAGGGCACGATGTCTCGAATATCTCAGCCATCTCTCTGTTGTGTGATGGATCATCCTTGTCTTTCCTTTTTGGCTACACGGGGAACCCTGACAAACAGAAACGAAATTTTTTTATCTGGAACTCTGGCTGGTTGCCTGATCTCTTTTAAACTGGCTGCTGACACTAGGGAAAGCTGTCCTTCTCTGAAAAAAAGGTTAAACCTGATCACCAGGAGTTATCTCAGTGCTAGGGACTTTTATTTGCAAATAAAAGCTCTTGGCTCTCATTTTTGAGACCTCTAAGGTTTGTGTCTTTGTGTTGCACATTTTCATTAAATTCTTAGTTAATTGTTCTGCTCTGGGATTATATAGGAGTTGAGACATCCTTTTTGTTATTCATTCTCCCTCCAAACAAACTGATTAAATTATGCATAAGCCCACACATTTTTGTAAACCAACAGTTTTGATACCAAATTGTCCCAATGGGTACACTGCTTTTATAGCATTATTTTTACATTTCTCTTGAAATTAAATATATCTTTCTTTCTACAGCATTAATGAAACTCTTTGCAATAACAAACACCTTTACTGAAGGCAACTTTCAAAGGACTGCGGTGACAGTATCGAGTTTCACTGTGAAATTTGGGACTGTGGAGCCATGGACAGACACAGTAGGTTAGACTGTAGGTTAGACCCTAGATGACAATCCAGGACAGATAAAAAGTAATCCTTCCTCTGTCTTTCTGCACCTTCTGTCCCCTCTTTTTTTTTTTTTTAACCTTTATAATGACCTGATCACACATAAACCCAGACTATCCCAATTCCTCACAAGCCTTGCTAGCTTTGTACTATGCCATTTTTTAAAAAGTGACATTGATTTCAGGATTTTTAAACACTGTAAAATGAGAAAGTAGTTCAAACTCAGAGACACTGGTTCCCAAGCAAAAAAAAAAAAATAAATTACTAAAATAAAACACATGTAGCAAAAATTACTATTATAAAAATTACAGATTTAAAGCCTCAGTTTGTGATCAAAGGTCTCTAAGTTGCTATCACATAAAAGCTCTGCTCTGTCATGAGGAACATTACAGCTCCTCTATTGTTCTCAAACACAGCTCAGGTCAAAGAAGTAGCATAGCAAATCAATTAATGTCCTACCTGCCTTCCTCACTAATTAGAGACTCGGCCTCTCTCTCTGCTCTTGATATTTGAAACTTCTCAGAAGGTGAAGATTAAAGTAGCAGCTCTCAGACTTTTACAGAGGGTTTCCTTTTTAAGCCTTACCTTCCCTGACAAGTATGGATTCAGCCAAGGTGAAAGAGCATTAGGAAATTTTCCATATTTTACCATCTCTGCTGCTTTCATTTATTTTTATTCACCCCCATAAACAGTCTGTTAAACACTTCCACAAAGGAATATCTTTATTATCTTACCTGCAATTCTGGTTCTAAAAATATTCAGATAATCCAGAATATTGAACCTAATTGCTGTTAAACCTAATTATTCCTGTTCCTCACTGTTGTAGGAAATGTGGCCACAGTACACCTACAGTAAAGGTCTCATCAGCATCCCTGGTTTTGTAATCATCTTTCAGATACAAACCAGTATTGTCCTTCTTTTTTTCCATAAGAGAAATTCTTCAGTCCACGTGTCTGAATCCCCAGTGGACCATTTAGATACATGTTTTCTACTCTTTCTCCTGGTCATTCCACTCTCAACAATGAGGACATGTATGTTCTATCATTGTTATTTGGCTTCCTATATTTTCCATATCCAAGACTATGGCCTAGCAAAACTTTTAAATGCCTTTGCCTTTTACTCTCCCTTTTTCAGCTGTGGGGACCATCCACCAGCACTAGAGATCTAATCCAATGTAATCATCAAACACACAGGTTTTTGTTTCCATTACACAACTTGTGTAATGTGTGTAACAGAGGAATTTGCTCCGCTTCTTGGACAAGCACATGATTTGCATATTCACACACAATTAAATGCAATAAATGCAATTAAATTGATGGAACCCTGCACATGTGTGTATCACACACGAGTGAGGCTTCTGTGCACATGAAAACTGCTCTGGAGTGATCAGGCATGATGACACTCGGTAAATGCCTGGATGTACAAACCTGAGACAAGAAAGCAGGAGTGTTTTTGCAGGAATTCTGGGTTTGGAAGGGTTAATCCAGCGTTTGAACCCCACATTTATGAACCATATCACACACCAGACTGTGCACTTGCAGCGTTCACTGAAGCCAGTGAGAGTCACGGCTTCTTCCAACAGCGAGCCATACACACATAAACTGAGTTAAAATATATTGTTTACATACTGCAAACCTAATATTTCACAGAACCCCTGGCACGGTACCGCAGGAGTTTCCCGCAGACACAGCCACTTCTCCAGAGCTGGTTTTTCACGTCTTGGTAGCAGCTGACCCTCGAACCATTTTCAGACATCAGTCAGTGTTTTGTTGACCTGCCCGTGCCCTGCTGAAAGCGGGCCAGCGAGCAGCTGCGCTCCGAGCCAGAGCCCGGGGAGGGAGCCGCGGTCCCGGCGCGGCCGCGGGGATGCGGGCGCTGTCAGTGCAGTGCTCCCTGCTGGGCTCCACAGGCGCTGCCCGGCCCCAAGAGTGCCCGGCCCGGCCCAGGGAAGGGCAGAGGTGCCTCTGCTCTGTGTGCTCATCGTTTCACGGTGTTCATCAAGAAGCTGAGCCAGAACAGCAAGCAGAGCCCAGTAGGGTGAGGATTATTCCTGTCAAGTCTGAAATGAGCTGCTTTATTTTTCTTTTTTCTCAGTTTAGATAATTTTTAATGCATTTTATCACTGTAGGTTTCTTCATTCCTTCCTGATTTCCAACTATTTACAAGATAAAAATTTTATAAGTACATTAGATTGAGTAAATCCTCCACCCCCAATTTATATCAGCCTCAAACATCTTAACAGGTTCCAACTGTCATATTGGTTGACTGATAGTTTTATTTGAACTGGACTCTTACTCATGGCAACCTTTAGGTTAGGAAGGAATTGTTCCCTGCAGGGTGGGCAGGCCCTGGCACAGGTGCCCAGAGCAGCTGTGGCAGTGCCCAAGGCCAGGCTGGACAGGGCTTGGAGCAGCCTGGGGCAGTGGAGGGTGTCACTGCCCATGGATGGGGTGGGACTGGATGAGCTTTGAGGTCCCTCCCTGTAGGAAAAGGGTAAAAAGCTGGCCTGTCATTTCTTCCAAGTGCAGCTAACAAACAATTTGCAAATTCCCAAATGAGGCTGTTTTGAGAATGAGAAGTTTCTTTAACACAACAATCTATTCTGGGTGAAAAACAAATGCACCTGTAATAAACAAGGGATTTGTCCCATGAGAATCAGTAAAGAAAATATGTAAACAATGCAAGAATAGATAGATTTGATGAACAAGTAAAATGCCTTTTACTAATCAATAAAATAATTAACAAGGAAGCTATTAACCAATTAAAAGTTGCCCTCGAGGTTTGCAAAAACTGTATAAAAGACAGCATGCTGCCAAAATAAAGGAGAGCCTTCTGAAAACTTGATACTGTGTCACTCTGTGTGTTGTGACTGTCTCTGCAACAACACCTCCCAACACAAACCATTCTGTGATTCTATAAAACTCTCACTTAATGGTTCAAATTTATCTCAAGTGTATCAGCTCCAAGCTGGAATAACAGTTTTAAGAAAGTGGTAGGGGCTTCATCCATTAAACCACAGTTAGGAAACAGTTAGCAAAGGCTTCTATTACCCAGTATTTAAGATGAATGATGTAATTGCATCATAAGCTAATAAATAATTGATATCTAGAGGGAAATTCTGAGATCATTCTCAAAAATGCCAGTCTGCCCAGTTCTGTTTCTCTACGAGCAGTTTTTGGACAGAAAGGTGAATTTTAGTTCTAACTTTTCCTAAATCTTTCTTAGATGACACCTCAAACAGTACAAAATGTTTTAATAGAAAACACTTAACTCTAGCAAGATGATTGTATAATTATAAAATATGCTGATTCTCCAAAAGCAGACGGAAAAAACTTATACCGAAAGACATTTTTCAGGAAATGTTAGAAACATCTCTTCTATGGATTTCATGTTGATGGAAACACAAAATGATATAATGAAAAAGGACAGAATCTAATTAGGCTAATATTTTATTTCTGTCAGAGGCCAATTTTAGACATTCCAGGGCAAGGCAGAAAACCATTTCTGAACAATACAGAGACTCAATGGAAGAAGTTAAAAACCAGAGCAGGTGTTGGAAAATTGTATCTGCCCTTTTTTTCTGTTTGTTTTCCAAAAATGCAAATTGCTTTTTACCAAAAACCTTCCAGCTACATTTTAGTTTGACAAAATTTAGCATCTATTCATGCTAGTGCTGAGAGAGAAAGCCATAAATGTCAGCACACATCAGTCTGGATTTTATAATCACATGTCTCTCAACATCCTTCTACATAATGCCTAGGACCAGGTAATTACAGCACAATTTTTAAAAGTCTCCTAATTAAATGAAATTAGGATAGAAAAAATAGAGAAGTAAGGAAACTTATGTATTGGGGCTGCCAAATATGGATAATTGGCCCCATTTTCTTTAGTAACTGAAACATGTAAACACCAAAGCTATAAAAATCAGCAATTTGTACTCACATATAAGATTCTTTAAAATTTATATTAACTCTGCTTTGTTAATGGCATAAATAGTCAAAGCTACAGAGTCTAGAAGCCTAACATCAAAATTCTTATTTGCACAGTCCTGAACAGAATTCTTTCCATGTTAGAGACTCTCACCCAGTCCTCCAACTTAAACCAACACCATTTTCTCGATTCCTACGTCCAGAAGAATGAAACCACAGAAGTCACATCCTTCAGTACCTGTCCAAAAATCCCTGTCCCACCTGACCTCTTCACTGGATATTAACTGGCCTTTGTTTCATGCTGCTTTGGTGCATTTTAGGTACCTCAGGCAGGGTTCTGAAGTACTCACATGTGTATCTGATGTGGCTTTGTACCTAAATATCCAAGTGGAAGGAAACTGGGACTAGCAGAGTGGAAGGACTGGTGTAAATTTAAAAGGACCAGCAAAATTCTCACTTTTATTTCTATAACTATGAAATAAGTGGGATTTCTATAATCTGGCATTCACCTAAATTTGTTGCACTGCATGCTTTGACAGATATTGATAGAGCAGCTGGACAGCATTCCAGAGTTACAAAGTTTTCTATAGATTACCCAAGAATTTCAAGAGAAGGAAGACTATTCATTCTACCTTATATGAAGTTGAAGATTTTTCTTGTAAGTGTGTTAAATATACATTTTCCATTATGGCTGCCTTATTTTATTTCCAGAGCTGGACAGTCTTGGTTATCCACAATATCTTGCATCCTCTTGGGAATTGCTTGCACAAGATTCCCCTGCTGACAGTTCCCATTAGCACACATTCATTTACACATACTTTTTTTTTTTTTTTGGCATTTGTGAAATTCCTTTCTTCAAGTGGATATGAAAGGTTATTCCTTTAATAGTCCCTTCCCCACAGGTAGATAAGTCTCATTCAAGGAAGCTGTCGCTCAGCATGACCACGAGATCAAAGGGGCTGCAGCAGAAAGACAGACTCTGAATCTGTGAGGGGGCACTTGTCCCCTAAGCCCTGGCTGATGTTCACATCAAATGATTGTCCAGGTCCATCCCAGCCATTCTGACATTGTGGCTGGAAGAGTGGGATTGCCAGGAATGCTGCCTCAGGTCAGCTTACATTCTAATCAGTCACTCCATAAATTAGTGCAAAATTTATTTGATCAGTGTAACCTCCTTCTCCTGGGCACTAAAACACACAGAAAACCTTGGCTAGTGCCCACAGGTAGGGTGAGATGATTAACTGCACATTCACCCAAAGTTTGCTCTGTGGCCACCAGCACATCTCACACAGATTTAATTCCTGGTTCCTCTGAGGACCAAGTGCTGACAGTGAGCTGAAGGCAGGTCCTTCCTGTAAAGGCTGAGTTGCAGGAGTTGTGGAGACCAAAGCAGGGTCTATAGGAGAGAGGAAGTTCTAGTTCCTAATTTCTGTGAGAATGGATATCCCACCAAGGTATTCATTTCAAACCTATGCAAACCTCATTGAGAAGGGGGAGAACCTTTGCGAATGAGATCTGAACCCACTGACATACATGGAGTTTTGTCTTAGTGAAAACCAGCAGTTTTAGCCTTTTTCTGTATTATTTATATTAAAATGTAGTAAAAAACAAGAAGTATTGGAAATGTGGCTGAGGGACAAAATGGTCTAATAACTCATAGTTCACAGATCAGGGTAAAGAATACACTGAATTTATAAAACCTTTCAGTGTTAAAAAAAAAAATCAAATCCTTACCTGTATTATGGGGCAGAACGTCTTCTGTTCCAAATGGGAGCTGAGCCCCCCCAAGAAATGCAAGATCCCAGTGCCAGGTGAACAGCCCTGGACTCTCTTGTCTTTCCTTGATCACTAGGCAGTGTCCCCCTCTGACTTTGGACAGAAAAGATTATACTAGGAAGATCTTAAAAAGTCTTTGTCATAGAGCAGAATTAGGGCCAGTCAGACTCTGTGCCCTCAGTATTTTGTGTTATCCCAATTTTAGAGGTCTGTCAAGCACCAGGCACCCTGAGCAGATAACTCAATTTGCCCCATTAGCCTTCAATTTTATTCTTTCTGTAGCTGAGCCTAAGCTGGGAATTCAGCTGCAAGCATTTCAACATTGATGATTCACTGTTTGAAGGACCTCCAGGGAAGCCCTGCAGTACCTCCAGACAAAGTTCTCACCTCTGGCTTTTCTTGGCTTGCAGGTTTATTACCCACCAGGGAGCTGAGAGGTATAATACATCAAAACACAACCTAAATTCCAGGCTTGTACATGTGCTGATGGACCCTGGAGCTCCTAATTATAATTACATATTCCTATCAGCTGAATGAGATGCTAAATCAGCCTTGATCCCACTCTGTGCCTCTGCACAAAGCCACAGCTGATGCTGATTCTCAACAGGAAGAATGGGAGGGGGTACAGGAACATCCAGCTGTTGTGCATTTGACTCAAGAAATAATTTACTTTCTCATGTGCAAAACTATGAGAATAAAATAATGGAAGCAAAATAATATTCCCCACCCTGCGATTTACAAAAAAAATCACTAATGACCTCAAACCTAAGGCTCTAATGAAAGGACAATAATGGCAATAATAATGGGAAATAATGTTTAAAAGCAAGCCTTTTTTCAATTAATGCACATTTTTACACTTTGTTTCTTCCTTGAAAGTTTGGCCAAAACAAATCTTTGCTTCTAATTTGTCTCAGGAGTAAAAGGGTCGATGCAGCATTACATGTTCATGCTCTGGATTCCAATAAAAGAGTTGTTACCATAGCAAAAAGTATTGTTGCAAAGACAACACACACAATGTAAGATTAAAGAAAAAAAGCCTCCAGAAATATTTATAATGCCCAACAACAACATAGGATACTCTGTCCTAATTACATAAAATGAGACTGGGCTACTGCTGTGATACTGGCTCCTTTAAGACCCATTTTTCAAAAGGCAAATGTCTAAATTATATGGGAATTTTTATAATATAATATAAATAATAATATAAGTAATATATCTCATTATTATTATTATATACAATAATATAATATAAATTAATAATGTAAATGACTTAAATTTATGCACATCATAAGGGCCTGAGGCTTGTCAAGGATTGGAAAAAAAGACATATTGTGTAAGATCTGTACATAACTTGTAAAAAAAGGCAGGTCATACCTTAGACTCTGGGTTGATTTCAGGAAACAGAGGAATGAAGGGGAAAAAAGGCTGAGAAATATGAATGGAAAGACAAGGCTGCAGAAATCTGAATAGAGATGCTGAAGCAGATTGGCATGCCAGCATTGTTCAGCAAGCCTTTTGGTAGAGGATAGTTTTAAAAGTTTCAAATAATAAACTGTGAGCTTTGTAGGCTTTCTGAGACACCTCAGATCACAAGAGAAAGCATGGAAATGATTGCAGGAGCAGAGTCCCAAGTGGGAAAAGCTCACACTGCTGGAAAGTGAAGACAGCTGTAAATGATGCAGCACCAGCTGAGACACTGAACAAGTGGAAGAGAGAAGAGCAAGACAACAGAACGTGTGAAACAGGATGAAGAGCCAGGAAAATGATCTAAGGAGCAGAGTTTGAAGGGACTGTGCGAGGGTGAGGCTGAGGCTGTCGAAGGCAAGGGCAGAGGAGGGAGCTCTGCCTTGGTAAAACCTGAGCAGCCCAGAAACACCTCTGCAAATGAGGGCACCTGGTGCTGGACGGGGCAGGGGCTCTGCACGCCCTGTTGAAGGGACAGAAGGATTGCCCAGAGCCAGCCTGTGCCAGGCTAGAGAAGAGATGGCAAGGCTGAAAAAGAAACCAAGATCCAGCCTCCACCAATGGGAGAATGCTCTGTCTGTTCACGGGGTGAAAAGAAAGGGGAATGGAATAGAAAGTGTAAATGTAGGAAGTAGGATTTGGGGGGAATGGTCTAAAAAGAGGGAAAAAAAACAGTAATGGGAAAAACCGGGCTGTGAGGGGAAGAGAGTAGTAAAGGAGCTCACTGAAGAGGGCAGCGATGAGATGGGAACATGGTGTGGGAGGCACAGGGTGAAAGCTGCAGGTCAATGGCAGATGGACATACAGGAACAGTTACACAGCCCAAGATATTAAAATAATATATAAGTTCTTAATTAACCATCATAAGACCTTTGACTTCACATTATAAGGATTATTTTAATATTTTGTAGAGAGAAGGAGGGTATTTATGAGCTTGAAAAAATCTTTTAAAAAACTTTCACTGCAACTCAAATGTCAAGAGGAAGAACTCCACCCCTCCAGGTGGTCAGCCTGCCCAGGATACACAACACACTCTGTCTGATTTGCCACTAGAAAGAGATGGAGAAACAAACTTCCTCTCTGGGTTTCAGCTGCAGAGGTGTTATGATTATGAAGCACTTCTGTCTCTGTTTCTCTGCACTGTCTCCAGTGTATCCTTTTCAATTTTTCACTACTATTTTCTCACCATTTTATACTCTTTGCCTTCCTAAATTCCTTTTGTTTTGTTTACCACTCTGCTTTTGCCCTGCCATTCCTCCCCTCATCCACTGCACTTCAACTCTTGTACCTCAGCAAGGCAGACCCCTCCTCTTCTCCAGGGCCTCAGCACAAGCCAGGAGGAGCACAGGGAGCTTAGGAACACCAGCCATTCCTGGTTTTCTCTGTTCTGACCAGACTTGTTACAGCTACAGTGCAACCAGGGGGATGCAAATGTTTGCTGAGGCCTCTCCAGCCCATCCTCAGTTTGCCTGCCAAAGGGGCTGCATGTGAACTGATTCCACATAGGAGTGCTCTGGTAGCACCTCCCAAAAATACAGCTGAAAAATTCAAATTACTCCCCCTGAGCATGTTAATATTGTCAGTTTTCAGATTCAAAAAACAAAGTCCTCACCTCCTCACTGCAGACCATGGAAGCACTAATATTTCCCAAAATTTCTTGGGTTTCTTATATATACATACACATGGCCACAATTACCTTCATACCTACAGGCAGCCCTGTAAACCTGAGTAAACAATATTTCTTTTTTGTTTGTTTGTTTTTTCCTAATTCCAGCTGGAGAAATGGCTGAGGATTTTAGAGTAAACTCTCAAAAATATTTGCCCAAGGCAGACAGCATGGAAAATTTTGGCCAGAACGATTTAAGTTTGGCAAAGCCATAAGCAACACAAAGCAGGACCTTGTAATAGAAAGTGCTGGGCTGCCTTATGGCAGACACCACGATTTGTGCTGCTTGTAAGACTTCATTTTCGTTAATAGGAGCTGCATGGCAGGGCTGGAATACCCTGGGGCTTCCTGTCTTTAATTTCCTTTGAATATAATCTTGGTCTTAAGCCTTCCTTCCTAAATAACCTCTGTCTTTAATTTATTTTTTTAAGCAAATTACAACTTAACGAGCACACATTCTCGTAAGGCAGAGCCTCTAATTATCAAAATGACAGTGCTGCTTAGAATCTGAATTTCACAGTCATTCAGTGACCAATTCTACAGGTCAGTAAATAATTATGCACCATGCCTGCCAAAAAATAATTAAATAGGATATTATAATGCATCCCTGTGTACACCTACACCTTGCATCACTCTGTCACCTGGATGATTCTTGCAGAGGAGTTTTCATGAAGGGAGCAGCAGGGAGGTGCAGATGTGCAGTCCCAACTGGCCACAAAATGAACATTTAGAAGGTGTTCCTCAGCCCTGACTGAGGCACAACTGTCACAAGTGCATGCAAGAGACACCAGGATGTAGCTCACCACTCATGGATACATCAGGCAAAATTATTCTGCTAGAAATAATTTCATGTTACTTATCTTGCTAGGAATAACTTTTAGATCCTTAGAATGGATGGTGTAGTTTGGCAGGATCAGCTTTGCAGGTTTTCTAGACTTGCAGTACTTATATGTTTCTTCATCCTCTGATGAGACATAGAGCAATCACTGGTTATAAAGCTAAGGACTTTTAAATATAAACCAAGTTTGTTGCAGAGTCCTTAACTCCCAAATCTCCCAGGGCAGTACATTTTAAGCTGGAATATGGCATTTGGAATGCTTGCCAGTTGCTTTGGGCCTCTACTGCAGCATTAGTGCTCAGAAATTCCAGCATAGTTTCTTTATGCTGCCTAAAGAAACGTGCCTGGCTCTGACCCCAAATGCCCCCTGTTATTAATCCCTGCACTGCCATAATTGCACACATCCCACACCTGAGGGGCTGAGATCCAAGCACTGAACCAAGGGGGTTTGGGCACTCCCTAAACTGCTGGGGAACTCTGAGACCACCTCCTCTCCATGACCTACCCCCTCAACTCTCATTTTTCTCTTTGCTACCACATGTGCAAATCCATATTACATTTGGATCTAAGAGGAAAAGAGCCATTTTCATGGTGTTCCCCCTTTGCAGAGGCCATCAAGAAGGTTTTAATTTCTTGTTCTGGTTGCAGACTGCCTGGGGTGGCTGCAGGCTGCCTCACTAAACTCTCCTAACACACTTCTTAGTGGCCAGCAGCCTTCAGTAGTTACCAGCTTTGGACCAGTGTTGAATTAGAACAGAATATTTCTTCATTCCTATGCCAATTTCCTTAATTTAACCATACAACTCCTTTACAATGTATTTTTAAGATTATTCTTTGTGTGATTTTAGGGGTTTCTGTATATTAAAAAACCCACATTGCTTTTCTTTAGTGACTAACAAAATTATACAGCAATATCCTTTGAAAAACAACTGCCAGTCATTTCAAGTAGTTGTTCAGAGTGAAAATGAGTCTAAAAATCATAAATCATTCCTATAATTAATCAGCAAAATTATACAACAAAGCTTTTAATCCCTGCTTTGAATATGAATGAAAATTCCTGAAATACTTGAGTTGCTTTATTCAAGGTAAAGACCTGACTCAAGGAAAATTGATCCATCTTGAAAGCAAACTAGAAAATGAGGGCTACACACATCTTCATGTGTGTTAAGCTAGTCTAAGTAAAAAGATGACTAACATCACCCTAGATTCAACTTTCCACAGCAATTAGCTAAAGTATCTCAATTTATCTTTTCCTGACAGTTTATGATTTTAAGGAAATTTGAGATGTTTGGGTTGTTGGGGTTTTTTTTCCTTTTAATGGACATTTTAGCACCATCTGCTGGTGTTAAAACTTGCTCTGGAAACTAAACACCAGCTTCCCCCTTCATTTTAACTTCCTTAAGGCCTACTTCTGGCTCCTATTAGGAGAGGTTAATTGCTTGCTTTTCTACTAGAGATCCTAGGATTGGATAAGTAATTCAGCTGAATGAATCATCCAGATGGAGGATACCTTCTGAGCCCATAGATCAGTAGCAACACACTATTAAAGAAATATCTCATCTACAGCTACATCCAAGGGTAAGTGCAATTGGTTTTCACTGTACAAAAATTACAAACCCCAGCCCTCATTCTTTAAGGGGTAATAGAAAGGTTTTTCCACTGATTTATTCTGGGTTCATACTGGTGTTTAGACTACAGAAATATCCTGTGGTATTGGAGATTTAATGTCTGGGAGTACAGTCAAAAACTAACCTGCTAGAATTACCTCTGAGTGTATCCAGTTCTATAATTATATGGCTTATTCCATCTAATTCATCCAATTGCTTTTTTATGTCTTTAGACTGCTTCTGGCTCAAAGCCAGTTCCTCTTTCAGAACCTCTCAGGGCACAGATAGTGAAAACACCTCAGGAAATGGTCCCATTTAGGTCTCAGCTGCCTTTGTGCTGCTCCTGTCCATGAAACACCTCCAGTACAAGTTTGATCTCTGCCTTGCTGAAGCCAAGCTCAGAAAATTCCTCTCTGCAGGACTTGCCAAATGCCTGGGTTTGAGTGACAACTTCACAAAGCAACAAGAAACCTGCCATGCACTTCATGGTCTCTGCAGAGGAAAAGAGGATCAGCCCAATTGAGTTTAGGCAGGTCTAGCAGGTAAATGTGCCAGGGGAATTCAAGTTGTTCACATCAAGGACTCCTGTGGCATGAAAAACCAGGAATGGACCTGGGGGTCATTTCTTCAGCCTTCCCTTTCAATACTCAGCATGACTTTTAATGGCTGTACTTCAATCTCAGCTCTCAGCCACCACCATCCCAGCCTGTCTGCACACCCCTGCTCTGAGGAATACCCTCCCTCCCTCACCTCTCCTCTGCAGCCATCAGCCTCTCTTCTCAGCTGACCTTCCTTTGTGCTGGGAACTCCTCCTCATGGGATACCCATGGTTTAAAGCTGAATTTCAGTTGTCTGAACCTTAATAGGACATAGAGAAGCAATCTCTCAAAAAAGTGCATTCCAGATTGCTGTGAGAAGCTGATGTTGAAGCAGCTGACAGGATGAAATGCCAGTTTACCAGCATGGGGTGTCAGGGTATTATGGGCCAGCAACAGGGCTGGGAAATGAGTTCCTCGGCCAGCAGCAGAGCTATGGGCATCCCTCCCCCTACAGATATCAGGAGGCTCAAGTACAACATGGTCAACTTTGGCAGCAGTTGCTCCATGGGATCTAAAGGGCCAGGAGACAATTAATTATCTTTTGCTTCCAGTCACACAGATCAAATTAATCAAAGCTCAAACCTTGCTTTCCCATAAATTCTCTATCCTAGAGAGTGACTGAAGACTTTTCAGATGGATGTTGTTTTCAAAGTTGTGCTTAGAAGGGTGAAGTCAAAAAAGAAATCCAGTTATTTGTCATACACCTTTGTTATTTGTGTTTGTTATTTGTGTTATTTGTATTTGTTATTCGTGTGCATGCCTCCCACAGCCACTGCTTTGAAATGGACCTTTTAATGTCTGTAGGGGATACCAAACCTAAGGCTCTCCTAAGGTTCCAGAAGGAGGAAGAAGGCCATGACCTTTATCAATTATTCTGCAGAAACAGGACTACTTCTCTTTGCATTATGGCCTACAAAATAACCTTGAGAAAAGGTGCAGTGCTGTGAGCTGAAACAATTCCATAAGAGCTGTAAAGAATCAAGGAGGGCCTTGAATATATTAAATATATTGATGGAAAAAACGATGATCTAGATATCTAGGCCAGAGATGGTTCCATTTGCAGCACCCAGCCTCTGAGGACTGCAAAATAAAGAGGAAAATTTGGTATAGTTAGTCCAATTATCTGTGCCAACAGTGATAAATGTCAATTCAAACCCATTTCCAAATTCACTTTCTTCACATGAATATCATTTATATCCAATTTCTGGCAATATCAGTGAGATTCAGAAGGAGATTTATCAAGAAGAGTGTATTTGGGTGGGGAGGGACAAGAAGACTCTCTGCTGTTCCAGCAAAACAGAAACTGTGGACGCAAGTTAATTTGGGCAAATTTCCCATTAAAACAAAGACAAATCCTTTTGAAACCGTCCCAATGTCCTTTCCAAAATATTTTGAACAAATGAGTTCCTTTGAATTGCAATCTACTTCTGCTTCTCAAATTTAAATGAACATACATTCAAATAAAAGGTCAAAGTTGAGATGAAAACTTTCCAAATTTCATAAAAAGATTTGCCCTGATCTCCTAGATAGCATTAATGACAGGAAGCCACCACATGCCCTGGAACTCACTGTGCACTGAGACAGCAGAGATCTCCTGAGCTCCACTACACTCACACAAAATTTGTTTTCAGGGTTGTCAGAGCACTTGAAGCAGCTCCATGTCACTCCCTGTACCTTCAGTGTCTGGTTTCATGTGTGGTCACTTTGCTAAAAACAAATGCCATACTTGCACATCTCATGGATTTTTTTCATGCATTGGAAAAGAAGAAGAAAAAAATTCTTTACATCTATAAAATACTTTAATGAAATTATGATTTTTTTTTCTACCCCAAGAAGTACCAAGTTGCAAGCCATCAGCCACTCATCAGAACCTCCCATTGCAGCAAAGAATGTTTCTAAGTGTGGCAGGCTCTGCCCCACCCAGAAATGCTCCAGCCCTGTCCTTTGGGACTTTGTGCCCTTCAGTCCCCTCCTCCTCACATCAGGCTACATGATATACTGACAAAGAAGAGTTTGGGGGGATGAAACAGACAGCTTTCAGTCTGGCCAAGAAGAGGTTTCACTGGATGAACAGGGATAGTCTTGGATGGACTGTCTAATCCAAATATCTCTTTTTGTGCTCATTCCCTGTCCATGGTTGATTATCAGAAAAATCAAGTAATTACCCATCTTCACCTCTAAGCTAACATGGGCATTCTTCCTCCATGGCTGTGTTTGCTGCTGCTGGAGAACACAAATAATCTCCTCTTCAAATTTGATATGATAAATTATATATTTCCTCTCAGAACTAACCCAGCTTCCAGCTTCTCAGCCTTTTTATTGTTGGAGGCAACAATAAAAAAATCATTAATAAATGATGAGAGCTTTTAACAAGTATTGCTCTGGAATTTTATTAGCTCACTTCCTACCCAGCACTATTGTTCAGATAACTTCTATTCCTCCAACCTCTCACAGCCAAACTGGGAGTTCACTAAGCCTGTAATTAGTTAGTTAGTTAGTTAGTTAGTCAGTCAGTCAGTCAGTCAGTCAGTCAGTTAGATATTCTGATTAAGGTAACTCCAAATGTTCCATCCATTACAGCAAACCCTTGCTTCCAAATATGCTCCTTACCATAAAACTATTTTTTAAGTTGCATTTAAATCAAAATGCAGTTGCAAAACTTAAACATGTATTTCAAACTTTTTAGGTTTATGGAGAATCCACGCAGTTTTCCTTCCAAAATCACCTTTTGTGATCAGAAGAGCTTTCCTCTTAAGCAGGGCAAAGCTTAAGTATTAGAAAAATGAACTACAAGTACTTTGCAGTGAAGCCATGCTTAAGGTGACAATGAATTCAGCAGCCACAAAATATTACCTTCCTGAGGGTTTTTATTACCACAATATAACCTGATAGCAGAAAAAGTGGGCTCTCTCCTCCCACTCATCATTCTGGTGGAAAAAAAATCAAAATCTTGAGCAGAAATCCCTTCAAACCATCATGAAAAGGTCTGTGCACAGCCTTGGTATAGTACAATGAAATTAAAAAAGATGTCATGTAGCCATGTCAGCCACATCTGTGACCCATATGGTGCATGTAACAAGAGCATATGTCTGCACCTAAAGAGAACATTATATGCTGGAAAAGGCTGGGACAAATGTAGAAGTGAAGTAGAACACCTTCACATTACAAACACAGTTTGTTATTTGTGTCACATCAAAGAAAGAGTCTCTAAGAATTATTGGCCTCTGAAGTCATTTAATTATGATTAAGTGAACTAAGAACTAAAGTAAATGGTATTTTATACCCCAGTGAATTAAAGTATGAGATCTAGTCAAGGTGAATAAGATTTACAGCCAAAACTCATGCAACCTTACAGTAATTTCAGGACACTTTTACTACTAGCCTAGATATATTTGTTCTTGAAATAATTAAAAGTACATGAGCAAATTTTATGCTTTGGATGCTTAAAACAAACCAGAGAAAAGAGGATAAGTTGCTTCTCAAGTGACCCATGCACTTCTACTTTTATTACAAAAGGAACAAAGATTATGCAGGACAAATACAAATTTCAGGTTTTACTAAAAAAAGGAAGGAAAAAGAAGAAGAAGCATAGTAGAATGCTGACGAATCTCTTCCATTTGGACTAAATCTGACACAGATTAAAGTCTCAAGACTCATCTCTGGCTAATCCCAAATACCTGCCTGCTAAAGAACACATTTTTTGTGTTGAGAGCCTATGCATAGGAGCAAGTCAAACCAGCCAAATCACTTTAAAGGTACTAATGGTCTTCTCACAGATTTTTTAGCAAAACTATTCCTAGGTATTTGCCTTCAAGTAGAATTAAGAGTGTCCAAGCAGAAGTGCATAACATATAAATGAATGAATAGTTATATTTCACAGCTTTTCCAGCTGGAAGTAAACTCATTTTCCAGTGACAACTGTTAATCCACTCTCTTTGAGAGTGGCTGTTTGAAAGGCTCCAGGTAAGGAACAGAAACTTGGCTGACAGAAGAAAGTACCAGATGGCTGCTGGGATGGGAAAAAAAAATGAAAGGGAGAAAATGGTGAAATGTGAGTTGTAGAAATAAGGATTGAATCACAAATACAATGTAAGTAGAGAACTAGAGCCTTGGGTTTTAAGAGGAGCCATGTTTGCAATGAAGCATCTCTCCAAGGCACAAACTGGGTGGCCTCGAGAGGCTCTTAAAATGCAACAGAGCATTAACAAATTGCATAAATTAAACAAATAAAGAATGTTCTTCGAACAGTGTCTTTTGGCTCATGTGGTCATACACTTTTGCACAAACTGATCCCCTCACTTTTTCAATCTTTTAAGAAAACTTTAAAATTCCCAATAACATATTTAGGACTCAAAGAGATCAAAATTCACATGCTAAAAAAGTATTAATTTAAATGGCCATGCTGAGGTAGTACACCTTTTCTTTGGTGGAAAACGGTATGGAAGAAAAAGAACTATGGGGCCAAAATTTAGCTCTAAAGATAAAACATGTAACTGACTTAGGAGCACCAAGGAGAGAGTCTGGGTTACAAAATACAGTCTTGACTCATTGATCACTTCCTTCTGGCTCTGGACACTAAAGTTAATAACTTTATATTTGTCTTATTTTAACTTGCCTTCAGAGATACTGTCCTAGAGGAAGCTACTAATACTCCACTAACATTCATAAGTGTCCAGACTTGTATAAATTTTGGATATTTGTAGTGTAGCCACCAGCACAAGACAAGCACAGTGATTGTGGGATATAATCCCCTTAAAGAACAGGGCCACCACTGTCAACTCTGCTGGGTCACAATATCTCAGGCCCCCATTTTATAACCATCCTGACTAGCTGTGTTTTAGGGGGGGTTCTTTCAAATAGTTACTGCTAAAGCAGTAATGAGTTCTGCATTTCCCACAGCAAACTCAGCACAGCATGGCTGTCCTGAGCTAGCTAATGTACAGGACTCATCTCAGCTGTTATTATGAGGCCTTAGGATTTTAGCTTTTATATTTTTCATGTATTTGTAATCCTGCAATTCTTTAGTGTATAATTCTAAACTCCATATCCAGTGCTTGCTGCTGTCTTCACATTTTAGTCAGACACAACAATTCCTCTCCAGGCCTGGGAATCAAGGACCCCTCACTGCCTCAGACCCCAAGGGATGGAAACAAAAGTGAGCTGGGGAGGAGCAAGCCTGGGGTAAATTACTTCATTACCTGCAGCTGCAATTGGAAGATTAACCCCCAATATGCAAATAGACCAAACTTACAAAAGTGTGAAAACTCATGAACCTTCATCCATTTTTGGGTGCAGACCCTGGGGGGCTTTGTCTGCCCTGAATGTACCTGAAGGCCCTTCAGTAAATAGAACTGCTTTTTATTCCCTTAATTGTGTCTGGCCTCTGTTTTTAGGTAGCCCCAAAAGGCATCAGTCATACACTTCAGTCATCTCCTCCTAGACACAGCACTGCAAACCAGTCTTCCAGAACATCCCCATTTTCCCTTGCCTCTCCTTCCTTTAGATGATCCTCAGTCTGACTGGTATGAGAGACTTCATGAAAACACTCCAGTTGAACTGAACCAGCCCATTCTTCCTGCCAATGAAATTGTTTTTGCGAAGGAGTCTGTGTAAAAGACCAGCACCTGGGGACAGGACATGGCTCAGGGGATTGCCAACAGGCTGTGGAATATTTAATCTCTAGGGCACTGGTTCCAATCCAGAGTCAGGACCAAAGGAGAAGCATCAGTCTCTTAGGCAGGCTGCCACATGACACCTTTAAAAATCATAGAGCCTCGCTCAGGGGAGCTCTCACCAGCCCTCTGCTGAGAAACTCTTCTCTCTCCAGCCTGAACCTCACAGCTGAGACAAGTTGGAAGGCTTTATTTCAGAAATGTGCAAAATGTTAGGCCAACACAAAATAAAAGTTTTAGTGCAACTGCCTGAGCAATGCCATGAACTAGATTTAGTGGTCTTTCAGAGGGGGATGTGTAGGCTCATGATTTTTCTGTTCCAAAATAGTCCCACTATAACACAAGAGACAAATGACAGCAGTTCTCTATGCCCAGAGTAGTTATGCCAATAATCTTTAATTTCCTCCATACTAAATCTTTATGGATTAATAAGCCAACTAAAAATCCTTAATAATGGCTAAGTGTAAAAAGGAGAAAATAATTTTAATGGAAATTAAAACATAGGGACCATCAAAACCTAAAAAATCACTTAAAGCCAAATGACACAATGGAAGTAGAGTCTGTTTTAAACAAAAGACATTCCCCTGCACCTTTTCCCATACACAGCAGCAGCAGCTGTTTGCTCCTTCTCTGTGATGGCATTGGAAAGAAAATTCCTGTGCCACTCCCTTCACTCCTCCTGTTATCATTGTCCACAGCAGATTTCTTCACACCCTTCATTACTCCTGATCCCCTTATTATTTGAGTAAAGACAAAATTATTTCCATTTGATGTCTGGTATCACTGTTCATCTCAGTGAAAATCCAGTAACTCCCTCTATTAGTGACTGAGGAGGTCTGTGACTGTACAGTATCAGTGAAAGCACAGCTGGAGAAATAAAGCCCATGTAAATAGCTGAAAAGATAGGTAAAAGTCTGGGCAGGGATCCAAAAACACTAAACTACAGGCTCCCAACATCTGGTTCAGGGTGGATTCCAAGAAAGACAGAAAAAGAGAAAAAGAAAGAAAGAAAGAAAAAAAAAAAAAGAAAAAAAGAACTGATTTATCTGTAGAATTTTCACATAAGGTTTTAATTTAATTTTTTAATTAATCAAAAATTTTACTCAGTTATTGTGGCTTAATTTCTTCACCTTACTGCACCCTATTGCTTCACTCAGAAGGAAGTGGACAGGAGTTGGACATGAGTTATAAGCAGCCCCCAGTTCATACTTTCATATTTTATTGTGATAAAAGCAAATATAGGTAAAAACCTCTAAACCTTATTGTTCAGCCTCTCTCTGTTCAGCTAGGATTGTGTTTGTGACACATGGGTGAGAATCCTACATTGATTTCATTGCCTTTCAGACAAATCATTACAACACAGCTAAAACCCTGTCAGCTCCTCAGCCTGTCCTGAGCAAAACCCCCCTGGATATTGCACCCACCTGGGCTCCACCCCTGCTGTGTGAGGAGTATTTCCTGCTTTGAACACTTTTATTAGCCAAGAGCTTCTGCTGAGGACTTCAGAGACAACATAATTTTCAAAAGCTCATAGATGACTTAAAATCATAAAAGCCCCCTGTTTTTCAGGGATGTTTCCACTGTTAACGTACTAAGCTCTTTCCAAACTCCTGCCCCCCCAAGATAAAAGCAGATCACCCATCCCACACAGGACTGCCTGTTCTGGCCACACAGAATGCCCCAGGCTATCAGTGCTGTCACTGTGCCCTGCTGCAGGGAGGACTCTTCCCTCCAACTGCTGCCAGTGGCATCCAAACCTCAAAAACTGCACCCACAATAATCATTAAATGCACAAATGAGATAATGAGAAGCTCTGAAAAGTCTCCAAACAATTTCAAATTTGCCTACTTTGTGCTTCAGCACTGCCTCACTCAGAGCTGAGCCATGAGTGTTTGTGTGCTTTCCAAGTGTTATTACATGCATACAAACACAGAAAGAGAAATAAATTCACTGGGATAACTGTGATTCTCCTGCCTAAGGACTAATTCTCCACTACATTTAGGCAAGATGTTCATTTTCCTGCTGTCCTCTCTCCAAACAGAAAGAAGGTTCAAGACAGAGTTCAGGACTTGGCACTGAGCAAGTGCACAGCCAGGCTGGACACAACTCTCTTGTCTCTTCACCCCTGGCTACAGGTACCCCAGGATAGACATCCACCAGAAAAGCTTTTATGCAACAAGGTAGCACCTTCCAGGTGGTACAGACTGCAGGGAGGATGGCAGTGGACCTCTGAATCTGTGGTGAGCTTTCCACTCAGGAAAGGAGGCAACGACATTACTGAAAGGGGAATCCCCTCAGGGCAGTGACAGGAAAGGAGGAGATGAATTATGCCCCTCAGAAACAAAGTCCGTGAGAAATAAGAAAACTAGTCCTTGAATATCAGTGCAATTTATTCTTTAAGTAGGGAGCCTAAGGGCAAAAATTACATATGCATATTATTCAAACCTGAATTCTTTTCTTGAATCTCTCTTTTAATTGTGCCAGTTTACAGAACCATCTTTTCTACCTGCTCCCAGCTTGCTGCCACAGATGATCAGCTTTGTCCCCCTACCTGTTCTTTTCTTGCCCACACAATCTCATTTCTCCCTTCACCTTAGATCTGGCTAGAAGTGACCCTTAGGAAGCACAGTGAGCACTCCAGACCACCAGAAAACAACTGACTTTCACTCTGGAAATACTTGACTAATGCTCCACTCCCCCAGGCAGAAGGAGGAGAATAAAGCAGCTTGCTGCATAGTTGACAAAGCATGAGTGCTTTGAAAAATGACTGATGGGCCCTCCACCCCATACCTTTGTGCTACCCACATCAGTCTACATGTGTATTTTCACACCCAGGCACCCAGATCACACACTGAATGAAAGGAACCGTCCCAAATGAGAGAAGCAGTTTCAAATCAAACAGCATCTCCCTCCGGGATATACTAACACCACTTCATAATAGAAGTGACAAAGAAGTTGCATGAAATGCCCTGCTTCAATCCAACACCTTTTACCCCATTTCCTGCAGTTAGTAGATTCTTCTGCAACCAAGTAATTTGGCAGAAAACTAACTCCAAAACACAGGACAGGACAGAAAGTTTACACCTGAAGTTTTTTGCAATGGGTTGGAAAGTTGGTTGGTTTGGAGATTGCAGGTACCAGCTGATACACAGCTTTGGGTTAAAAATGGGGTGAAGGAGGAGAGAAAATACCTGAATTCAGCTTTCATGACTGGCCCTGTCAGGGAGAATTAATTAAATCATTTCACAAGTAATTACATTAGATAGGTAAAAATCTAGCATTATACAGAATGCATTTTTGCAGCCTATGAGGCACTTGAAAAGATGAATCAAGCCAGTCAAAAGCAGATTTTTATCCTTCCTTTGCAAGGTTCCTGCTTTATAGGCAGATCTCTACACAAACAGAGCAAAGCCCTCCCCAAGACAGTCCAGCTTCAACCCGTGCAAGGAAGGCAGCACACCAAGTCAGGCAAGTTGAAAGGAAGTCTCTTTTTTCATCTCAGCCCTTTGGCTTTCCACCACCTGGACACCACTTTTAAAACGATGACCTCATCATTTATCATTTTACCTTTCATTGCTTTACTTAATACATGACCTGCTCAGTAAAATATTTGCAGACTTGGTACTCTGGTGCTTTATCCCATTGCAAAGGCACGCATAACATTTCACATCTCTCTCCTGCAGGTGGTCCTCTGTTCTGACTCAAGGCCAAGCAGAATATAAAGTTAGGCCAGTTCAGCAGTGTAGGGGAAGGCATCTGAGCTGAGGGAGGGGAGTACAGTAACTAGAGATGCCAGTTGTGGCTATACATTTCAAAGATAGCGCTAATTTATTTATTTGGCTTACAGTGACCAAATCCATCTGTCCAGTACAGATGATCTACCACGAGATGTCTAAGAATCACTACAAATCAACATTTTTTTTATTCAAATTGTTCACATATGTACCAAGGAGCCACAGAAAGGTGTATTAATGGTCCAAATCTTTCAGGCAATTCCACTCCATTAAATATTATGAGTGCACATGTCTGGGAAGGAGAAGAACAGAGGAAAAGAGTTTCCCAGTTTATTTTTAGAGTGTTAAACAGTGCAAAACAGAATGCATTTTTAGTCGATTTCTCCTTTTTTTTCTTCATTCCCATAAAATATTTCCTGTGCTAGATGATATCTCTCTCCTAATAGTTCTCTCTCCATCTACACCAGATGATCTGTTTGCAAGTATCTTCAGACACAGTGATTTTGATTTACAACCAGCAAACAGAATGTATTGATGGAAGTACAGACAGAAGAGTTTCAGTGCAGGCAGGAGGCCTTTCTTTGCACCTTATTTACAGAACACATTTGCCCAACTGGTTTTGATTTCTATTTATATTTCTCACTAAGAACATAGATGTGAAATTTGGTACTTATGGCACTGAGAGGTCCTGGGAGTGTTGCCACTCTCAAAGATGACAGCGTGAACTGGGGACTCAAGTGACATACAGATCCCTTCCAGAGGGATTCTGACCTTTCCAAAATGGAGCAGAGCAAAGACTCAGGAAGGAGAGTCCTTCTGAAGTCCAGCTGTCAGAAACACAGCCCTTCAATTCTGGTACAGAACCTGCCTGAGCAAGGACTGGCCTGAGAGCAAAAGGGCAGATGCAGAGACACACAGGTGACAGAGTCTAAGAGTGAAAATTGCCTTACAGTGCTCTGTATTATGAAAGGCTGCTAAGGAAATTGCTGGGTCTGCAGTGGCTGACTTCCTATTCTTTCCCTTTTTTTCAAAGCCTCAGCTATTCTGCTCTCAAATTAAGATCTGGCTTCAGCTTTTAGAAAGACATGAATAATAATAAAACCATATTGCTGCACATATGACTTATGATTAAGCAGCTCTCTGGGTAATATACAGAGGAAATGTCTGAAAAGGCACTGGCTGACACTTATCAGAGAATTTGGAAATGGAAATTACAGCAAAAGAAAGTAAATTAGCCAAGAATTTAAAAAGAAACAGGATATAATGATCAAATAGATGACATCAAATTAAAAACCCAGATCAGGAACCAATGCACAGGCCTCAGGAAGACATGCTCTCAGGCTGGTGACATCATATTTATATATGTCCTATGTCATTCAGACATTTTCTGGTGGTTTCATTAAAGATACAAAGCACATGATTTTGATCTCTGGGGTTTTTGTCTGTGTTGTATATCATCATCAGTTTTCCTAAGGCTTTTTAGGTTACTGAAGTCCACATTCATAATTCTGTTGCTCAAATTCTAGTTCATGCCAGTGTCAGAAGGGAGAGCTTTCCAGCAGTTTGCTGATCATGAAGAAAGAGTACAGCATTTTTCAAGACATGAGTTAATGAGTCACAGTGTTTGTGTTTCCCAAATAAATTAATAACAACAACTAACAATTCATTCCTAAAGTTCCTGCATGCCCACAATTGTGGTGGAAGCCAGAAATGCTTTGCAGCTCTGGAAATTAAAGCTGTCCTGTGTCCTTTCCAGCAGAAGTTTTTACAGATGAATCCAATGATGGTTAAAAGGGGATATTTAAAATTTTTGGAAACCAAATTCTAGAAATAAAAATCCTGAACCAGTAAAACACAATAAGCATGTTTATAGAATAGAGTCTTCTGAGACTATTACTCCCTTTGCATGTGCAACCTGCCATTGAGCAGGAACTTCTTTATTTATTAAGGGTATTGCCATTGACAACACTATCATTAGAATTATTTGCTACCAATTATTGCCAAGAGAACAGCATGGGTAGAGCAATCCAAGTAGAAAAATGCTCACTTCTGTGGAATCACCAGCACTTGGCAAGAAAAGCTGAAACCTGAACTCACATCCTGGTTGAATCTTTTAGATATGTGTAGGTATTTGTGGTACCTAAAGCACATCTGCATGCAAGGATCTCAGAGGTTTGGGGGGGCTGTTTGTTTGGGGGGATTGCTTTTTGGTTGGTTGTTTGTTGGTTTGTTTTGGTTTTTTTCACAAGCTGAGTTAGCATTTCCTTCTCTGTGGGAAGGGAAGAGGTGGCTCAGGACAGTGCCCAGGTTTGCTCAGCATGAGGCATTTCAATGCAAACCGCAGCAGCCCCGTGCGCTGGGCTCAGCCTTCCAGCACCCACATCGCTCCGAACTCCTGGCTGGGCAGCTTTGAGGAGATCAGTTCAGGAATGTATATAACACATAAAGCCACTGTGACTCCTGCAGCTGCCACACAACCGCCTTAACTCTGCCCTGAAAGAAATGCCCCGCGCCTGGGACTCTGCTTGGCCACCGAGCGGGGGCTCAGAGCGCCGAGGCCGCAGCGCAGCGTGGCCGTGGTGTGGGCGGGGAGCCGGAGCCCAGGGCAGCCGGCGCTTCACCTGTGTGGGGAGAGGAAGGCAGGGCAGCCGGGGTTATGTAAGCAAATTCCCGGCTGGAATGTGCAGAATGTACACACAGGGCGTGCCGGGCAGGCCGGGAGCTGGGGGCCAGGGAAGAGCCTCCCAGCCCATGGGCAAGAGGTTCTCTGGTAAAGGCGTTCCCAAAACGCAGCTCGTGTTCTTTGCTCTAGCGGCTCCGGCTGTCCTCGCACTCAGAGACACGAAAGTCATCAGATACAAACGTGGACAGCACAGTGAACTATTTAATGATACTAAGATAATCATGAATAAAACAGTCAACATTTCTCCAGAGGCCTCATCTCCTTCCTGAAAGGCAAGGCTTCTGCAATTGTTGGCAAAAATAGTGTAGGCAAGATATACAATCAAAGGTAAAGAAAAAAATTCTCACCATTTCCGGAGCAGTCTGGGTTTTAGGCTCTTGCTACTTTGGATTTTTTCCCATGACTAATTAACACATCTCTCCCTAAAATCTACTCAAAACCCCAAGCAACTAAAGGGAAAAAAAGAATATTTCAATATTCAATGAGTCTGCTCTAACCACTGAAATGCTCCTTTTGTTTTTCTCCTCAGGTGGCACTTGAAGCAATCAAACCCAACTGGTAAAGGTATTGAAGTAAGTCTGCTTTAAATTTACAGATGTTTGTAGAGCAAGTACTTATGAAATCATGGAATAAAACCTCATCCAGCTGAGAGACAGATTTATCTAACTAAAAAAACCAAGGGATCTGAGTAAGTTTGTGTGTTGAATACATTTACTAAATACTTGACCACTGGTTTTGCAAACCTGCTGTGGGCATCCAAAGTGTGCCTGAATATGCTCTGACTTCAGTACAAAGCGAGTTAGAGGCAGAATTCCACTACAGCACTGCATCCTGTGAGTGTTTTGTGACTGCCAACAAGAAATCCAAGTTAAACGATCTGCAGTGGTACTTGAACTAGCTCTACTGATCAGAACTAATTATAAGAAACGTTCACACATTGAATGTCAAAGATGAATCCACAGAGGAAATATAACACATGAAACACATGTTCCAGACGTGCTGTTCAAAACAAATCTGAAGAAAATAAGGTCAAGAGACCTGGAATATTTCTCACAGAGATTCTGCAAGCTAAGTAGTGAAATGGCGTTAAATAAATTACATGGTTTCAGATTACTCACTCTGCAACTACAGACTACAGAAGAGTCTGGCTCTTTGGGGTACCTGCTAGAGCACAACAAAAGTGTCTGGAGAAACACACAAAGAAGAGCAGAAACTCTCAATACTGTGCAACTCTTGGCCATGACTTACTTTCTGTTTCATAAACAGCAATTTCTTCTTCAGGAGCAGGATGTTGGGTGGATTCACTAAGCAGCTCTGTGCTGAGAAAATAAGAAGAGAAGGAATAGCAGGAACTGGACACAAACATGCAGGTTCACAGGCTTCTCTGACCAGAAGGCTTCCCACACCAGCTCTGGGCAGAACTCAGTGCAGGACTGGGCACTAAGGTGAATTTAATTTAGAACCAGATGTATTTCCCAGAATTTGGTTAATTTTGCAGGTTCAAAGCTTCACACAATTGTGTGACCACTATTTCCTGAGGTAACAATGTACTCTTTTCAAAAGGGATTGCTCACCATGCATTCAGCCTCTGTTAGAAAAGAGATCCCCAATTCTTCTGGAATTTTCATATTCTCAAATGCCATTTTTCATAGAAATGGCCTCGTTTTTGAGTTCATAGACAGCGGAAAAAGCAATAAAACCTTTAGATGTGAGGTGATTTGTCATCTTGCTAGAAATACTTAACCACAATTCTAATTCACCACCATCCCAGGAAAGGCTGCCTATAACACACTGAGAGCCAGCTTGGGCTGTGAGCCAGCAAAGCACTCCAGCATGATTTCAGCTTTCACTGTACCACTGCCTGGAGTGAGATGACTTAAAAACCATTACAATTAGAAAGCCTAAATGGGTTGCTAATTTAAAGCCTTGGTGTGAACTTCCTAGAGTAAGTATCACAGCACACAGCTACACCATTCTGAATTTATAAAGTCCTACCACATGGCCCAGCCAGACCAAGGCCCTACAGATGAGCTCCAGGTGAAATTAGATGGGAATGGACAATATTTGCAAAAGGCTTCAGCAGAGGCCTTTGTATTCAAGAATCTTTTATCCCTCTGTAGGTGAGAGTATACTTTATACATCCCAGGAGGAAAATAACTTAGTCAGAAAGCTCTCAAGGAAAGATAAAGCGTACAGACAGAAAAGCTATTGTGCATAGCCAGGTGGAATCATAAGTCTTTCTCAAAATGCTGAAAGAATAAATCCCCCTTCCACGAACTACAGGAAAAGATGTGGTTCCCATACACATCTGAGTGGCAAAGCAACTTCCCACATAGTCACATCTGTCTCCTTTTTCCTCTCTTCCATTGCTTAAATTCTGCCATGGGACTAAACACAAGAGGGGGCAAGGGGCTGCACAGGCACCTGGTCAGGGCAAGGAGAAAAGGAGGGAAGATTTGTACCTTAGGTATTTGCATATGAATTTGGCTTCAGCCTTCACGGTATTTACATGCCTTTGAACACTTTCTGTTTCTTTCTGCATTCTTCACTGCTCCATTTTATTTATTTTCACTTTCTGCTTCTCAGATCTTCTGCCAGACTGCTCATTTAATTCTACTTGTAGCTGAAAACACCATTGTTGTCATCCAAATTAATCCCTGAACATAATAAAAACCTCAAAATAGCTCAGACAACCAGTTTTCCATCCTTTGGTCTCACTTCAAGTACAGTATAAAAAGCCAAGACTTGGGAGCTCTGACAGTTTACACAGGACCAGTCCTAGGTACATGGCATTTTAGTAGGCATAGGAGGCTTTTCCTTCTCCACCAATCTTTTCCTTTCACCAGCTGAGACTGCTGAGAGTCCCCCATCATCTCCAGCCCAGTTATCCCCTCTGCCCAGGTAATCCATTGCAAGACTTGATGGTTTTCAAATAAACTTGGTACTTTTGAAATATTTCCTTCTATGACAGGTTAGTTGAGAAGCAAGATAAACTAAGATTACCTTTGCTTTTAGGAATGAGAGAAGGGAAGCATTTCCTAAGAGTCTGTGCTGAAGCTGCAGGACACTCTGGCTATAGATTTCCTGTTGGGTTTTCTATGTTCCTCTCTGTTCAAACTGCAGAGTGGGAAAAAAAATAGGGAAAATAAGAACAGACAAAAAAAAAAATTAAAAAAAGCAAGACAAGAAAAAAGAAAAGAAACACGAGAGGACCAATATTTTCCCCACCTATATCACCATTATCTGCCCTCAAGCTTTATCTCTTGCAGTCTTCCCAGAGATGAGAAGGGCTCTGAAAAGACTAAACACACTCTTCTTCTTGCTGGCTTTGTCCAATCTCTCAGTTCTGTATTTTTTCAAGGATAGCTCACTGATCACCCTTCAGGGTTTTTAGATTCCTTGATTTGAACTAGATTGCAAATAAATATCATAATGTGAGCTTAAACAACACATCAGTGAGAAAAATATTCACTTGAAATATAAGCAAAACATTCACACTGAGAGTATAATAATTTTTGAAGCTGTTTCTAACTTTTAAAGGGCTAATTTCAACCTATTCCTACAGTCTCCACGACTGCCATTTGATTTTTTCACATAGAATTCACAATTATTCCTACAATTTATGTCATCCAGTAGCACTTCTAAATTAGAAAACCAGACTGGAACTTCAGCACCCTGTCTGAGTATTAACCAATCTTAGCTCCTCTGCTCTGACAAAGCCCTGGCTGAGAGATAAAAAAGAACCACATACCTTACTTGATAAGAGCTATTCATGCCAACTCTTCCTCTTGCTGCTCTGCACTAATCACAAATTAGAAAGCATTTTCATGTTGTCAACACAGAGACCTTACATGGATACAGATATGAGAAATAAATCAAAAAAGTAACAAAATCTTTGAACGTACACTTATGCTAATTTAGCAAAGAATAAATTGGCCAGAATTTATGCAGGCTGCTCTCCAGTCTTTGGATATGTAAGATGCTATTTTAGCAAACAGTGTATGTTTAAAAGTGAGTCTTTAACAACAAAAAGTGTGATTAAATCCAAAACATTTTAAGCATCCATTTTTTACAATCTCTTGATTTTGCCATTCACTGATTTGGGGAAGCCAAACTGTAATTTTCTGCTTCACTTTCTGTTCATACCAGGTTCCCTTTTTAGCTCTGACACTAAACACAGCAGGACTGCATTTAAATAAAACCACGCGGTTCCAGGGGTATTGTGGATGTATTTTCCAGCTTGCAGATATTCCCACTCATATCAGACTCTGTTAAAAACAAAAAGCCAAGCCTAACCCACATTTTAATCCTAAAGTATCTGCCAGTAGTCCTTTAATCCTGAAAGATAAAACCAGAATAAGATCATTACATTTAGGCAGAACAAAAAGCCCTCCTTAAACAAAGCCTTGTAACTGTGGGGAGTAGCCCTTAAGTATTTTGCCACACACTGAAATAGCCAATTGCTTCAGGAGGTCTGAGGCACAAGCAAAAGTTCAACACTGACATTTCCAACCTCAGCAGAAAAATTACTCTGTCATTTGGAAAAGTATTTACCACCTTGTAGCTGCTCTTTCCCATGGCAGTGTTTCTATCCTCTCAGAACTGCTTAAGAGGGATACTCTTCCTTATTTTAACTTGGCTGCCATCAATAAGGGCTTACTGATAGAGAAGAAAGTAATGTGCATAGCTGCCTCTCCACAGCTCTGGAATCCTTTGAACTGGGAGCCCCTCAAAGCTTTCACTGAAAGGCAGATTTTTGCACTTGGACTGGGGCTGATATCCTTGAAACCATAATATTTACATTCTTTCTCTTTTATATTGCTTTTTCTAAATGCTTCCACGAGACAGTTAAAAATAGAAGGTGAGACACTCGAGCTGCACAGAAGGCAATCTGTGCTCCCCGTGGCTTCTCCATGCCTGTTCCTTTTTGATGAGTAGGGGAAATACCTCCTAGGTCAGTCCTGCATCTCCTGCTGCTCCTGCCAGGGAAGGTTCCTCTGCTGCAGCTCCCCACCCTGGCTCATGCCCAAGAGGCTGCAGGATCTCTTGCCCAGGTTATGTAATGAAGGATGCTGAGGGCTTCATGTGCTGACCTGGAAAACTCAATTGACCCTTCCCTGAAGGATCTATTTGAGATCCTGCCTCAGTTTATCTGACTTCCACATCACCTCATCTGCCATCCATGCCCCATGCTGGAGGTTATCTGACATTGCAGCACTTCAGCAAAATTTCAGGCATTTGCTCTTTCCTACTGCATGTGGTCAATATATTTTTCGAGCAAATTGAGCTGTCTTTTCAATGTCACTTTCTTAAGGTCTCCTTGTAATAACTCATCTCTTGACTATTGAAATCTAATACAGAAGGAAGTTTCATCTTACCCTGGGCCCTTCCTCTCAGAAAGTTGTGATCTGCTTACCTCCAAACTCAAACCAGCGTGGGAAGAGCAAGATCTGTCACTCACCTTGATGTGGGATGCAGCTGAAGGACAATACACAGAAGGAATGGCTCTTGAAATCTCTAGTATCAGTCACCATTTCTTTATAAATAGTATTTTTATGGTTTACAAAGCAGCAATGTTCACATGCATTGAAGTTTTTTCATTCCAAATGCATTTCTTTCCTATTAATAATGTTTAAATCTCTTTAACTGTATTTCAACTGTGGAAAGGGAAATGTGACTGATTTAACTAATTTTACTTCTGCTTTGCTTTATTTTGTGAATGATTTTTTGCTGTTCTTTATGCTTGATTATTCTTTCATTTTGTCTGCCAAATGACCTCTCAATGTAGATTCCTCCTCAAATCCAGTAATTTCTCTACACTTTCCTTTAGATGCATCCAATGGCTTGTCTCTTTCAGGCTTTAAATCTTTTCACTAGGCCTACACTTTCAGTATTTATTTGTACAATATCTGATTAATTTGCAACCCTTTGAAAATTCTTACTAATATTTTAGTAGGTTTTTTTCCCCTCACACTTAGAGGATGATACAGTGTTTGTCTTTTCTGAAGCCAGAGAGATGAAACAATGATCCATAACTACATGGACAAAGCACAGTGGAAAAATTAGGTAGTTTCAGCCAGAAAAACTAACAATCAAGTTCCTTTTGGCAGGTCTGAATTTTAACTTAAAGCTACAAAATACATCATTTGAGACAGTTTCAAGTCTTGACCAAATCTTTACTGGAAATTACAGTAGCAAAACAAAGCAGAGTCTCCTGAGACACCCTCACATCTCAGTTAACAGAGTTAATCACCTGGCAGCTTGCAAGCATTTATTTCACGTAAGAGGGAATGTTCCAGATGATTCTGGAATTTGATGGAAAAGATTGTTGAATTCAATAATATTCAAACTCTGGCAGCATTAGCCAGTGTCAAACTTGCTGGGTCCAAAATATGATTTCTCTTCAAATATTATTTCCTTCTCATCGAGTTTAAACTCCATGAGGCTCCAACTTACACTTGTTCTCTACAAGACCAACTGGCAAGAAATTTTACAGACAAAACCCAAACAATTCACCCTGGGGCCTCACCATAAACAAAGTCATATATGAATGCTATTCTTATTACAAAAGCTGTAAAGATTTCCTGGAAGCTCATGAAGCTGCTGAATGCTACATACCTAGCCGAGGTTTCCACCATCCTGCCTCCAACTCCATGCACTTTCCAGGAGACAGAAAGATTTTGAATATCCTATTCCAGCAGTGGAAGGTGCTTAGGTTGAAGGAGAATATCATTAGCCAGAGTTTCATAAATTTCTTATTCTGATCAAGCATTAATTTCTTTCTTCTGGAGATGGCAGTAGCATCCATGCACAGATCACTTAATTGCCTTTCTGCCTTTTCATTTGAGTGCCTGGAGAGAATAATTAATAAGTGGAAGATGTGACAAAGAGAGAGAGAGACACTTTTGCAACACGTGACAAACTGGTTTCATTCTCTTTCCTCCCCATTTTACATTCTCAGCACAAAGTCATGTCTTCATCTCTTCAGTTTGTTTGGCAATCTGAGCTGCTGTCAGATACCTGCACACACAGGTCACGAGCTCTGAAAAAGAGTAGGCAGGCACTCAATCATACAATTCTCATGAAGGTCACCTTTTCAAATAAATTGATTTTATTTTTCCAGATCAAGCATGTATCAAGAATATCCCACCAGATAAATATAGCTGAGGAAATAGAGCCCAAACACCATATGGGCAAGCTGCAACAATGCCATTAATCTGCTGCCTGTCCTGCCTCCTCCCACCCCAGCCCCACATCAACCCCAGATCTTTCAGATGTCTTTAATGTTTAGTTAAACAAAGAAGGTCTTTTCCTCTGTTCCAAGTCTTTCAGTTACATGCCTAAATAAGTTCTAAGTGACAGTTTTTTGCATATAGCTCTCTGCCTCCTTTCCAGCATTATGCAGACCACCCAACACTCAGCTCCTTTGCCCTCCCTTCTCCTCCTACAGCTCGTTGCATCTTGGGTTGAAATTTCTCAGAGGATCAACAACACCACACGTGTTCACGTGTAATAAATTCAGCATGTAACAGACCAAGCCCTGCCCCTAACTGGCCCTTGGATGCTATCAGAATACAGAGTGACACCATATATTTTTGGTTTCAAAATAAGCTTCTGATTCATGCTTCCCCAGTATTGGAAAGGCCACGTGAGTGTGACAGAAATAAACCGTGTGACCTCCATATCAGCAGGGAATCTGCTTCAGGTTGTGCTCACAGAGCAGAAATGGGAGAAGGGGGAGCCAAGCAGGCAGCACTTCAATATCTCTCCTCCCCCTCTCTGCAGTGCCCTATCCTTCCAGGGCTATGCTTCCACTCTCCAGGCTTTCCTTCTGGCCTAAACTTCTGATTGCTTCACAGCATCCTCTCAAAACATTTCCAAATTCTACAAAATAAGCAGCATTAATCTATTTTTCCTTAAAATCTGCAGATGAGTGTCAGAGAGCAAGCTACTGTCAAGCAGGCAAGCTCTGAATGTCTTTCCAAACAGAGATTACTTTGTTGAATAAAAAGCATTTCAGCGCCAAGGAATGATCATGTTTATTTTCTTATCTCTTTGATGAAACAGAACTAATTTCTCTCACGTTCAAAGAGATTGTGTTCAGAGAGAGCTTCGTTTTTAGAACTGCAACTCCTAAAATTCCCATAAGGTTCTCCTTGCAGTTTAAACTTTTGCCAGCAAAACACAGACAAATCTGTTGGGTGTGGTCTGATGCCCATCCAGGAGGTCTCTCAAACATGTTTTAATGCTTCTAACTTATGATTCAATCAACCTAAAAGAACAAGAGCTGTGTGAAAGGAGAAAAGAACTTTATCTAGAATTGAAGGAAAATTCAATCAAGTGTCATTTTTTGAGATTTAAAAGGTGTTACATCTCCCAGCAGGTGCTAAAGACAGGCAAGCCTCACTCACTGGTCGGTGCTTTCCCTCCTGTGTACAGAACAATGGGTTTTGCTCCTCATCCACAAGCCACAAGACCAGTGAGCAGCTCCTCTAGCACAAAACATGAAAGAATTTGTCTTAAAAAAAAAAAGATAAAAAAAGACAAAATAGAGCCTCTCACAAAAACCTCACTTGTGCTTTGGAACCCTTCAGAAATCCACTTGTTACTCTTTTCTTCATTTTCCCAATTGTAGAAACGTTGAGAATTACAGGGCAGGAAGGAGGTTTGAATTGTGTGTGTGACGTGACGCAGTCATTTGTGCAGAGGTGCAGGTTTACTTACAAAAGAGGTGCAGAATCTGTAATGATAGTGTCACAACATTTCAAGGAAATACAATAACATGCAGCTGCTGTACCCCAAGTCCTTGAGATAAAAACTGTTCAGACCAGCAAATATGTTATTCAGAATAACTGTTTCTAAGCAAAAAACGACATACTTGATTGTTCTGTAGTGGCACCAAATTACAGAGTCCTCATACGGGGATCCCCCAAAAAAATCCTATACCAGGAGCTTATAAGGGAGTTAATTCACAACTGAGCCATCTCCAGTCCTTGCCTGATATCCTCCCTCTGGGCTCACCCTCCCCTGGCCTGGGCAGCGCTTCCCTGACACCACATGGCCTTTGCCTGGCTCTGCATTGGCTCTGCACCATGGCAGGTACAGCACCTCCGGGCCCTTCTCTTGCTGCCTGTGGAAGTGCCCCGAGGGCCCAGACAGGAGGACAGAGCCTGGCCAGTGCAGAGAGGCACCAATAAACACTTCAGGAGACAGACAGACAGCTCTGCTGGTGTCCCTGGGCTCTGAGCCCCACCCTGCTGCATCCCTGAGGAGCCAGGCTCAGCCTAACCAGGGAGGTGGATGAAAAGGATCATTGGCTTATTTTGCTCCATCACAGCACATTCCTCGGACCCCAGCCCTCAGGGGCTTTACTGAACTTGCTGTGTGCTACACACACTTGGCTGTCTCATTAAACACCACTTTTGGCAAATCCTACCCGCCTTAGGCTATGTCTACACAGTAAAGCTTTGCCAAAGCTTTGCACACCCAAGGTCAGCTCAGGGCATGGAAAATACACATGCTATAGCTGACACTGTTACAATGGTGGCACTCTGGGGACTTGATATTATCTGTGCTAGCAGCACAGCCCAGGTGAGTACACCTTCTGCTGTTCAGGAAGGTAAAGTTCCTCAGCCATCAAAAAACCTTCTGGCAGAATATGCTGTGCCTCCACGAGGTTGTCTGTCCTGCAGCCACAGCATAATAAATAGCTTTTGCTGGGTGCACAAGACGTACTAATTGCAAGCTCTACCTGTAGAATCCCATCTGGCATCTCTTTGTTCACTTTCTCTTCCTCATACACCATTGAGCTCCTTAGCCTTTACTTTGGAAAAGACTCACAGTTGCCTCAGGATGTAACAGAAATTCTCTGTGAATTTTTCATGTTGTGTTTACAAAATACACAGGTTAAAACATGCTTTTGGAGCTCAGTTTCTTGCAGATATGAATTATACGAAGGCTCTTTTTGTTAAAAATACTACCTATGTTTCACTGGGGGAGACACATTCAATACCAAGAATGCAAACTGATGGGAGCCAAGGGAGGGAGTGACAGGCAAAGAGGGCAACAGCAGGTCTTTGGGATTGTCACTGACACATCATGACAAAAATTCCCAAGCAGGTTCTGTGCAAAATAAACTGTGCCCTTTCTCCTTAAAATAAACAACCTCAATACACTTACTGAAACCAGGAATGTGCCATTATTAATGATAATGCAGTGCAGGAGACAGCTTTTCTTAAGGTTCCCCAAAATACTTTTGCTGCTTCATCAGATGTATTGTTAGAGCTCACCAAACCCAGAGCTGTGGTGCACCTGTTTTCTCTCAGACACATCTTATTTTTCTTCCTTGGAAGTCCCAGCTGGCATCCAGGTTTTCTTAAATCGCTACCAGAGCTAATTGCTAAATTGCTACCAGAGCAATGCCCCAGAAGATGGGGAACTGCTTTCTGCAGTGAAAAGTGAACAAATAGCTGGACTCAGTGGACCAGCAAGGCAAAGGAGAGGCAAAGAGCTGGTGCTAAGAGCAGCATGGGAGGGAAGAGGGGATGTGACAGCCAGGCAGGCAACCACAGCAGTTTCAGGGGCTTCGTTTTGGGGGGTGCTCAAAGCAGGAACATCTCTGGGGAGGCTCAGGGGAGAAGTGGGTCGCTTGGGGCTGGTAAAAAGCTGGCAAACAGGTGGTTCTGTTGGGAGTCACTCAGCTCTGAAGTCACAAACCCAGAGAAAATATTTACTGAAGGCTAGATTTCTCCACCTGAAGGCACAGAAGGCAGTCTGTTTTCTTCATTTGTTTTTTATTTCTTTTGCTTGTTTGGATGCTCTGTAATATTATTCCAGTATTATTTTTAGGTGGTTTCTCATTTAAGGAGACACTATATTCAGCCTAATGGAATTACTTCCCAGCCTCTGAGTGTTCTGCCCTCACAGAAAAATTAATCTCAAAGTAGTAACTGCAGCAACCGCAGCAGTGGAAAGAGCAAATGGCCAAAGCTAAGAGTAGGCAATGGTTTTGAACTTGCATCCAGTTGGGGAAGAGAAACAGATTTCAACTCTGTCAGCAAACTCACAACTTGGTAAAGGCTTTGTTGAAAGTCATGCAGAGAAATTATTGACCACAATATCATGTATCATGTTAAAACCAACAATAACAACCACTAATAGCCTGTACTGAGGAGCCTATAATTCTAAAATAATAGTGATAATTAAAAAATGTAAGTAAATCTGGGCAATTGTATGCACACACAATGGAAAAGGCTACTTTCTTGTGATATTCATCTCAAGAGGCAGTATCAACATTTTCACTCTCTGGCTTCAGGAACCACATCAGGAAATCAAACAAATATTATCATATGTGTGCAGAGAACTTCTTTCTTCTTGTAACAAGCAAACAAAAATTATTTTCTTAATAAACATTCAACAGACAAAAGCACTACTGAGAAAGATCATAAGAGTAAAAAAAATCCTGTGATACTGATGAAAACAAAAGCTTTCCTCCTTCCAGTCAGGAGTGTCTGGCATTGACACACATGGATTACTTATGGCTGGTGTTGCACAGAGGCAGCTTTGAGAGGTGCTCAATGGATGGGGCTGAGATGAGCCCCTCATGCTGCTGGGGACACCTTGGAAAATACCCACAAGTAATAAAACCAAAGAAATAGGTGATGCAACCAGACATGTAGAAGCTCAAAATGCCCAGTCAAGGCTAGATAGGAATTCTCTTTGGGGATGGGACTTCAAGAAGAAAATGGCTGTGCAGGAGAAAACTCCCAGGCTGAGAAATTCCAAGATTAGTAGTTTTTCAGCAAATACACCACTCAAAGGATTTCAGGGAGTACCCCTAGAGAGCCTGGGATGTGCTCCCTGAGTGCAAACCTGCACAGCCTGTTAGAGTGTGATGGGTATTAGAGGGGACAGCTGGATGAAAGCCTCAGTCCCACCACACTGGACAGAGATTGTTATCTCTGTGAACCTGAGCATGGCCAAGTCATGTTAAACTTTGTCAGCATCATGTTCCCAGTGATTTTACTCATGAAAGAGAGGTTGGGATACTGCATTAGCAAGCAAGGAAAATGGCATTAGAGATGGGCTTAAGAGTAATTCTAGGGAAGGTTCTTAAAAGTCTTCAATCCAAAGACCATTAGTTGCTATCAGAATGAACCATCCTGAAAACAGCACAGGGCAATTGTTGGGTATTTCTAAGCAGACCAGCATCTCTAGATTTGTATTTGCCAGGTTCCCCACCCTCATTATCTACCTTATGTTAGGGAATGGAGTCCTTACCACACAGGATTAGTCTCCTGTGAGGGTCATTACATTGCCAAAAATAATAAACAAGCAATAACCATTTCAAACTTAGGAAGATTTAAAATGAGATTCAGAGAAATGCCTGCTTTCATTTTCAGGAAAAAAAAGGAAAAAAAAATCTTCAGGGGAATTAAGGGGGAGAGGGCAGTTCTTCCCTAGAGGTTCAAATATATCTCCCAGGCAGCACAAAAAAAATGTTGGTATTCTGTACCACCCAGTGCCTGCCCACTTCTATGCTTGATTACCCCGATAAATCAGAAAACCTGTTTGTTACAGACTCTCCTTCCATTACAGCTGCTGCTCTGGTTAACATCTTCTGAATCATCCAATTCATCAGGATCACATATATGGGGCTTTAATCCTTTGATTTTTTAAGTTACTTTGTTCTGAATTTTTCGCTTCACCCCCTTACTGACAGAGGAACTGGATAAAGATAAATAAGTCAGAGTAGCATTGTTTTTCTGCCCTGCTTTTTATTCTGCAAGGGGAATAGGAAGGGGGGAGAGGGTAGCTCTGCATTTCACAGTTCTTCAGTGATATCACTCAGTGTTGATGGTGCAGCCTTAAATTTGAAGAGTCTGAAAACCAGCCCTGAACTTCTGAAGTACAGTCAGCTTCCTTGTGTTCTTCCAAACATTAAAAAAAAAAAAAGTATTTTAAATAGACAAATAACTTGGTGGTTATTCCAACCCCTCCATCACTGCTCTGCCTTTCAGTACTAATTTCTGTAAAGAGAACAAATCCGGGAATTGAGTTACAGCTGAAGTGTAACAGCTACATAAATTACAGGGAGTGTCAGAGTGGGAAGGGAAGTGGGGAACACAGCAGGTCAAATGCTCACTAATGGGCTCTCAGTCATTCACCTGCTCAAATCCAAATCAGAGCTGAGTACAACACTGGGAGGGCACAGGGCACTCCACCCCAGAGCACTGTTCCTCTCAGTATGATTTTAGGATTAATGCACACAAACACCCCCCATGCTCATCCCCATGACCCTGGCAGTCACTCCCAGCATGTATCTGCTCTAACCCACCTGGGCTGGCTCCCTGGGTTTGTGCCAAGTGAAGATTATGCTTGAGAGCAGTGACAGCACAAACCTGCACCCCTTCAGGGGACTCCAGCAGCAAGGCCACCTCCTCCCCAGGGAGGGCTGAAGCAAAACCAAAGAGGCTCCTGAAGGATCCAGCTTTCTGCTCTGCCTGCCCAGCACTTGACACATGGGAATCTCAGCCCCTCGGCATTGCCACAATATAATAAATCATAATAACAACTGTAACTAGGGGGAACACAAATCTCTAATGGTGATAGTTCATTTTTACATAGCACATGTAGAACATATGCAAATGGGACAAAATAAAAGTGATGATTGAACCTCGGATGGTTCCATGGTTTTACTATGGATCTTACATCCCTTGTTTTGAAAATCAGACTATTTCTTTGTGGAAGTGACCTCTACAGAGGATCTTGAAACTGAATTGTTCCAGTCTTAGCAACCTTCAGGTTAGATTTCAAAATCTAATACAGACTGTTTATGAAAACAAAAAATGAACTTTGATAGAGAAGGAACATATCTAATATTTTACATATCTCATTCTTGGAAAAGCCTCACATCAACATTTATAAAATTTTTAAGAAGAAAATATCACAGCCTTCCTTTTGTATCTTCCTCACCTGCTTTTTTCCACCTATTTTTTTCTCTCCTTTCAGTAACAGCAAAACCTTATGTCACTGCAGGGAAGTAATTTATTGAGCAGAATAATGGACTAAAGATCTGAATCCAAGAGTACCAAATGAAAAGTACCTGTCTAGCCATATTATGTCAGAAGGTACAAGCCCTTAATTATCTAGTTCCTATAATTATGATCAAGGATTTTGCTTCTTTATTATTTCACAAGGAATTATGGATCCAAAAAGAAAATTCCATGCCATCAACAAAAATACAATTTCTGGCCTGTCATATTTAAGGTAGAGAAAGACAGGCAAAAAAAGCATGAATAAATTAAAAAAGAAAAAAACGTATACAAAAGCCTTCCTTCAAAAATCTGGCTGATATTTGCTACAGTACGATTTAAAGAACTGCTTTTGATTAAGTTTATCTGGTGTATTAAGCTCTAAATCAAAAAAATTTTGTACCAAAGGCTTTGAGCTCTTGTGCTGATTGGACACAGTTGTACAGTATAAATCTCACTAGTGGAAAATCATAAAATAATCAACTAAACTTGAAGAGGAACAAGTTTGTGAAGGTTCTCAGAATCAAATATAGCAGTTTTTCCACAGTATCTCTTTACCCCAGAGCTTTCACTGAATTAAATAGATTGACAAAGCAGGTAGCTGCATTAAGACAATGAGAAATTTGAAAACAAAAGCAACATTTCCACTCTCAAAATCCAACTGTGTGACTGAGAAGACAATATTGGTTTCAGGAGAAGAGAGCACACTCCTTTTATGAGAAAATGCCACCTCCTTGCTAGTGTAGAAAAATTCTCTTTGACAGAACAGAAAGATGCAAAAGGAGCAGCACCATGCAACATCCACCTCCAGCTGGGGAACAAACACACACCAGGGCCAAATAACAACAGTAAAGATAAAGAAACAAGACCCACACCAACAGGAACAGAAGCAGCACATGGAAAGATGACATAAATTGTCCAGCAGGAACATTTACCAGACTGACAAAGCTTGGGGTGCAAACAGAAATGGCATTGTTCAGAAAACAGACTGGGGAAGATGACACAATTTTTTAGAATCATTTGTTGAAAATAAAGTAGAAGAAAAACCACAAACAGTAACATCTCTGAATATCTGACTTCAAAAATAGAGATTGGACTTGGTAAAGGTCATTATTATTCTTTATAAAATGGGGAAGACTTTTTACTTTTAAGTCTATAATTAGACTTCAATGGAAAGTTACACTGTAAGCACAAAAAAATTGCCAAAGTTTCAATATAATGTGAAGAATAGTACAATCTTTATTCGAGGCTGCTCTGGACACGTGTTGTATTTTAACAAGTACTTTGCACTGGAAAAGTTCTCAGTCACAGCAAATTTTTAGTACCATTGGAACCAGATATTTCAAAATACGTAGAGAAACAGATCATTGTAAAAGAGACATCAAAAGGTTTACCTTAAGCTGTCCAAGGCATCCAAGTGTAGTGGGGATAAGAATAACACAGGCCTGCTGCTGACCCCATGTCTCCCACCCCATGGGACTGCTGATCCTGGAGTCCTCCATGAATGTCCCTGGCTGATGGAGGCCCCAGTGAACCTTGGGTCCTCATCACATCATCATCATAACTTTGTACAGTTGGCACTCTGTGGTGCAAGGAAGTGAGAACACATTCAGCTCAGATATTGAATTTCCTTTCACCTCTCCAGAGTATGGTTTTCCAACTCAGGGTTAAGCTTGTTTGCAGTTCCTGGGGAAAAGGATTGCTGCAATTGCTGCTGTCTGTGCTGTGCATGGCTTGTGAACAAAGAACTCTGGTTTCTAGGGCTCTTGCAACTCTTTAAATAGTCACTCCCTCAACGAAAATTTCCTGAAATCCAACCCTCAGATGTGAACCTCTTGAAAATAAGGGATGAACAGCCTGGATTTAAACCCTCTGAATCGAGTACTATGCTTCTTTGGTTTTAATTTATCCAGACTTTGATTCAGAAGAAACACAGATCTGATTCCAGCATGACCAGAGTCTTGCCTTAGCAAATCTCATCTCAAGCTGACAGGATCCTCCATGAGGGAGAAAGTTACTCCTGCAGGATTTCTGCCAACTTCTACTCAAATCATGCAAAGTCAAAGGCAAGATTTCAGCAGTCAGTAACCCAGACTCAGCCACATCAGTGTGAACATGCAGATCCAAACTAAACACCACCTCACCAGGACCACAACTCCACAGCACTGGGATCGGGACACTTCTGCAATCAACAAAGCCATAAGCACTTCATTAAAAATTGCAGTGTCTTCCCCCCTGCTCAAATGCAATTGCAATAATGTTAAAGATACTCTTTCATATTATGCACTAGTGCAGACATTCCATAAACACCTAATCCTGCTCAAAAAACCTTTATTAAAGTTTAAATTTAGCTGCCATTCTCTGCTACTTTTCAGCAAGCCAAGGGACTCTTCTCCAGAGGCAGGTCCAGACAGTCGGGGTCTAGAGTGGTCAGACAAGAACCTGAACTTGGGGAGCTTTGCAGCATTCCCTCCAGTCACCATAAACCAGCTGTGATGGGTTCAAAAGGAAGTTGTATCAGGTGGGACTCATGGGAAGTTACATCAGACCTTCATTTGCCCAAAGAAGGTCAGCAAGTCAGAGTGTTTGGAGAGAGCATGCAAAACATGGCACACATTGTGCAGGGCGTGGATAAAGAGGAAGGATCTTTCATAAGAAAGAAAAATAATTGACATAGCATATTTCATCTGACTGCAATTTTTCCCTATTTCCTGGACAAACCAAAGCACAGAGAAAGATAACAGTTTGCACACATTTATGCACAGCAAGTGTATCAGAACACAGATCTCTTGCAGGACACATCCTCTCTGTTTCTCCACTGCCTGGAAAGGAGAGAGGCTCTGTACTCCTAAATCTGCCTCTTTATGTGTTACTATGTTTGCATTTGTTCCTCTATTGCCTGAAAATGGAAGTGGTTTTTACTGCTGGTCTTTTTAGTCACAAAGCTGTTTGGTTCCAACTAGCTGGGAATTGTTTACACCCCAGAGCTGACTTATTGGTCAGAGATACACAGGAGACTGCAGCGTGAAGCAGCAAGGCCTCCAAGGCCTCCTGGCTGACTTCCCAAAAACAAGGTGGATCCTCTGCTCTGGCACACCCAACACCTGTTGAGGGACACCTGATCCCACAGGGTAGGGGGTGCTGGCCCAGCTTCTCCTGACACTCCATAAGGAGGTGGCCTCATTACAGATCTGTAAGGGCTGGCAAGTCCAACAACATCTACTTCAGGTTCTTTGCAGAAACTCAGCCCTGAAGAGTGCAAAGCCCTGCACCTGGACCAAGGCAGCCACTGCTATCAGCACAGGCTGGGGTGTGCAGAGGCTGGGAGCAGCCATGCCGAGGAGGACTCTGAGGGTGCTCCCAGCTGAAAAGCTGGGTATTCCCCAGCCATGTGCACTGGCAGCCCAGAGAGCCAGCTGTGTCCTGGGCTGCACCACAGGTGAAAAGCTGGGTATTCCCCAGCCATGTGCACTGGCAGCCCAGAGAGCCAGCTGTGTCCTGGGCTGCACCACAGGCAGGGTGGGCAGAGCTGAGGGTGGGATTCTGCACCGTGCCCCGCTCTGCTGAGACCCCACTCGCAGAGCTGTGTCCAGCTCTGGGATCCCCAGCACAGAAAGGACATGGACCTGTTGGAGAGAGTCCAGAGGAGGTCACAAAGATGTTCTGAGGGCTGGAGCCTCTCTGCTATGGAGACAGGTGGGAGAGCTGGGGATGTTCATCCTGGAGAGGAGAAAATTCCAAGGAGACCCTTCAGTACCTAAAGATGGCCTGTAAGAAAGATGGGGACAGACTTTTTACAAGGCCTGTGCAATAGGAAAAGATGCAATTGGTTTAAACTCAAAAAGGATGGATCTGAACTAGAAATAAGGAAGACATTTTATTGACAAGGACAGTGAAACACTGGCACAGGTTGCCCAGAGAGGTGGTGGATATTCAAGTCAGGATGGATGGGGCTCTGAGCAACCTGATCTAGTTGAAGATGCCCCTGCTCATTGCAAGGGGGTTGGACCAGATGGCTTTTAAAAGTCCTTCCCAATCCAAACTGTTCTATGGGAAAAAAACCCTGCTGGTCTGCAGGTAACAGCATTAACTGTGTTTGACAATGAAAAAGTAATTGAATTATCACTTGCTATTTGAAGCAAGGTATCCTCTTTGCCAGATTTCTATACATTGTCAACACACACCAGAGTTCTACTCTGCCTAAATACTTGATCCAGACTAATTGGCAACAATGGAAAAGCTAAGCAGGCTTTGACAGCACAGCAGAAGTCACCCAATAATCCTTTCTGACAGCAGTAAAGTCCCCTAACTGCACACAACTGCCAAGGGTGAATTTTGGGGGCAAATGCTCCCCCAGACAGTCAGAGAAGAGTGGGACCTACAAATCACATTGGTCCCTGTGGCCTCAGATCAACAGCCTCTTTTTGCTCTGGAGAAATCAAGCTCAGCATCTATGTCTTTCAGCTCTTTCCTCTCCCCACTGAAACTGCCAATAAATTGGCTTATTGCAGTTCTGCCTATGAATAACAACAACAATCACTCAAGAAACCCCTTGCATTTGTTTCCCAGAAAACATGTATGTGTTCAGCAGTTCTTTTCACATCAGGAACTGTAACAGAGTAAGGTGGTTTTGTTCAGCCAACAGGTTGAATAGCGGTTCATTAGGGTGAAAACTCACATTGTTAATTAATAACCTCTCTAGGGTCTGAAGGTCCTCTTCTTTTCCTGTCTCAGTATCTTTAAAATCCTCTACAATGTATGTAAGCCTGAATTCTCATAGCACTAGGAAAGCCTAGCTGAGGTTTAGGGAGACCTATTTAAAATGAGAGATGAATGCACCAGAAATTCTATTCTGCTGTTGAAAGCACACTGACCTTGAAGCTCCCAATAATGTCCAGAATTAGCTTGTCAGCAGCCTGGAGATCCAATCTCAGTTTTCATGGAACTGTTCCCAGAGCAGGTAGATAATGCCCAATCTTTAGAGTAACTATGTCTCAAGTTTATCAAACCAGCAGGAAAAAAAAAAAAAAAGACACACCAAAGGGCCTATTCACAAAACAGTGGCTCACATGAATCAGCCAAGCATGTGAAGATCTATTTTTCTTGCTTGGGTGACATAAATGTTGCACTACAAAGGGCAAGAATACAACTTGCCAGTAGATTAGGTGGGTTCAGCATGGCCAGAATGAATTATTTCAGCCCAGTCACAAATTTACTTTGAACATGTGAGTTTAGAATTTGTTCAAGTATTAAGTTCAGATTTGATTAGCAGAGACCAAGAAAAGGAAAACTATTAGGGGAAAAAAAATCTAATGCAAAATGTACACTAGCTCAGTAGCTCAAGAAAGCAAATTCCCTTAAGCCAGTGTAACACATGCTGCACATTTCTAATCCGTGAAAGAAAAACTAGATGCTTCAGGGTTTATTTAGATAAAATTTAAACCTCCTCAAAGAAACAAAAAGCTACAGCATAGGCTTGGCTCATATGAAACAGGAATAAGGCCCCACCATAAGCATAGATTTGGGTCATGCTATTTCTTGCTGTTCCCACTTGATATAATTAGAAATATTGTTACTGAGAAAAATTAAAACCACACAGTTCACACCAGCAAATACCAATGCAAAATAGCAGCAGAAACACACTGGGTCAAAACTGCAGCCTGAATGCATTTGTTTCTATCTGTAATAATAATAATTATTATGGCAACATGTTGCATTGAGGATATAAAACCAAAATCCTCTCCCAAGAAATGACTCATTGTCTTCACTTCCAACTATCTGCGAGATTCCTTGGAAAGAATTTGAGATACTCAATGCACAACTCTCTTTCATCTCAAAAAGCTGACAGACCCTGCAGAGCTGCAGGAGACTGTTTCACCACAACCTCACACCTCTCCCTGCACCTCCTGAGAGCCCCTGCAGCTCTGTAACAGAGAAAACACCTCTGAGCTTCAGATTAGGCTCCCAGGATTTCTGAGCTCCATGACAAAGATGGAAATTTCTGAACATTAAAAGACAAGTCAAAGGAACTGTGGTCCTGAGCCAACCCCTACTGCACTCCAGTGGAAATTTCTGCATTAACTTTCTTCATTGTTCATCTTTTTGCATTCTTTTCCAGGATTATTACAGAGATACAGGACTAAGAGCTACCTTGTTCCATTACTATCTCTACAACAGTCATTCATAATGGTGTCAGTGTTCCAAATGCAGCTCCCGGGGTACATCCCTGGAAATACAATGGTTTTCTTAGCCTTGGCAGGTCTACTGATGTTCTATTTGCACAGACCCAGGGTTCACACCACTGCTCCAATCATGCCCAAAGGGCCTCCATCATACAACATTTCTTTCTTTTAGTGCATGGCATCTACTAAACCCCTGGAGATGTCACACTGAGAACAGTATTAAAAAAAACCAAACAAACAATAATATTTATCTCTCAATTTGGGCATAAAGTATGATGTTCAAGAGCCAAAGGAATTACACTGCATGTGCACAGAAAGCAAATTAAGATACCATCTGAATTTGCCTCTGGTTACTGCACCCAGAACACCTACTGCTCAAGACTGTCTTACACATTTAATATTCTCAAGAATATAATCCTTGAAGATGGAAAATAATTCACATTTTAGCCTAGATGGGCTTCTGTGACTTTCTACCAGACAGGTATCTATCTTCCCAGGTTTGATATCAGTTCTAAGTACTGTTAAATTAAGAGTATTCAAGTCTTCCTTAGTCTTGACATGCTCAAAAATAAAACTGAAAAGAAAAAAACAGTCGAAGAGAAAACACACCAGCAGCCATTTTCTTTATTCATTCCCTATTTTTTTTACTTGAATACCAAATCCTGCAAACTGTCTTTATGCCCATCTCTTCAATTTACAAAACCCCATGTCAGCTGAAGCAATTGAAAATGTAACTGAGAATAGAGCTGGTTTAAGGCCAGCCAAGTTGATATTTCATATCATCTCTCACAGTGATGAGATCATATTCTACTACCAAGCTAACATTATAATCAAGATAAGTCCCAGTTTTAGAGGGGCCATGACTGACACATTCCTTCCATCTGCCTTAAAGACACAATCCTGCTTCTACAGCAATGAAGTGTCCCATGTTTTTTTCTATAATTCACTGGATTTTAGGGGGAAAACCCCCTTATTTTGCCATTACATACAAAAATAGAAGAACTAGCTAATTTAATAAATAGAATATTGTTGAAATCCCAGGTCAGGTTTTAGCTTGTGTAAATTTAGCTAATTTCCACAGTGGCCAACAGTCTTCTTAACCCTGGGGATGTGGCTGCCTCAATATCCCGGAAAGGATTTTCAAGAGCAGTTCCCTCCCTGTTTTCTGCAGGAGGCTCTGCTCAGACAACCCCCGAAGAACTGACACTGCAGACCTTTGTGCCTGGTTTGAGACTGCTCTACCCAGCTTCACCCAAGCATATTTAGTTGTCAATCTACAAACAGGCAAATGTGTTTGTAATTAACAGAGTCCTTCATCTACTGTATATAAATCAGGAAAAGGGAAAGATACTGTTAAATGAAGACAGCTATCAAAGGAATTACTTTGCTTCCAATTAGGTTCATGAGGCAAAAGCCTTTTCAATGACCAGTTTCCGTTGGATCTAACAAGATGCTCTCATTTGTTTTGCAGGGGTCCAAAGATTAGCCCTTCATTAGGGCAAAGTTAAGTGAAAGGGCTAATTTAAAACTCATTCCCCTACTCCATAGATTTTTGTCTTCGTTTTAACTGAGAGGATTTGCTGGTAGGTCATTTATCTTCTCTGACAGATGCTGCCATTTAGCTCTGATCACTTTGGAAAGTGCACACACACTCAAAAGCAAAAGATTTCAAGGAAATTCTATGTCATGGAAACAAGAAAAAAAATGAGTTTCATAATGGTGGTTTTTTTCTAAGACATTATCCTGCCACAGTAATTAGCCAGCTATATTCTGCCTGTTACAAACTCTCCTTCATTTTCCTTTTTCCCCTGTCTGCTTTATATTTCAGACATAACACTTATAGCTAAGCAATCACTCCAACAGGCACAGTCAGTATTTGACAGAGTAGATAGATTTCCAAAAAGCTCTTATGAAACACTCTGGAAATTCAGGTAGGTAGACTTGACACACAACAAACTTTCTTTCAAAAACTATTAAATAAAATAATTTCAAGTGAAAATCTGTAACTCTCACCATTTGTGGGCCTTAATAAAATATTTTTTTCCATTGAGAGAGAGCTCTTTTTTTTTTTTTTGGTGCAAAGCATATTTCAGATAGCTTCAATAAGGAAGAAAACAACTACTTCCACAATCTTATATGAAGGAAAAGCTTCCCTGCCCTAATTGGGCACAAGAGTTGCTTCCACTCTCCCAGACTTGTCCCACTTCATCTTCACCCTCTGGTTCCAATGGCTGGGTGCTCCGGGAAACCTCTGCAGAGGCAGCAGCCACACTCAGACAGGTGGAAAAAAAAGAGGGAGATCTTTCTCCAGCTCTTGGGCATCCTTGGAGGTAAGCCCTGCTGTTACTCACGGTATGAATGAGCACAGCCAGTGCCATTGGGTCACTCTCACCACACAAAAGGCCCTCAATAACACACAGCTATCACACATTGCCTCTCTTCTCTGACCTTTGATACAGTTTCTCCCTTACCCAAAGGAAAGCTGAGCAGAAAGACACTGATGCTGGTTTCACAGCCACGTACTACTTGATTAAATCCCCATTTGTTGTGTTCCTTTGCCACCCCTTTTCTCAAGGCTGTATCTCTCACACAGCTGTTCCACATTGACTTGGGGAATTCATTTGGAGACTCAGGGAAGCAATAGCTTGGCAATTCCAGCGCTGCAAAGGCAAAGCTGAAATGCCTTTACACAGCACCTGCTGAGGGGACCTTTTACTGCTTTCATAATATGGAACAGGAATTTGGCCCCAAGGGGAGGATCTCGCTATACACATGCAAAACCCCAGGTTCTGCCTCATTATAGTTATTGGCCTCCCAATTAACTTGCTTCCTGTGAGAGCTGGGAGGAAGGCATTTTGCTCACTGAGATTTCAGGCTCCACATTTTGTGAAGTCTTTTGACTTAAGGACTGTGTATATCCCTAATTGGTGTCACTAGCAATTCAAAACACTTTTCCTTGGCCACTTTCTATACACAGCATCACACCACTTTTTACAGATAGGTAAACTGAGGCACGGGCCAGGACATCTCACCGTGGTAGTGCAGCATGTCCAAAATCTAGCCCTCAAGATTCAAGGCACTGAGTGCAATCTGCCTCAACACAGCTTCTCTGATTACCCAGGTGTCAGATAACTATTTGTACATGGCTTTAATAAGGAGTGTCAGAAACATTCCTGCAAATGTTCTGTGTTTGAGAAATAACTGGTATGCCTGGTCCTCTGTGAGTTTAATCTAGGTCATCTAAAATGTCTTTCTGGTGCATCATTCAGAGTCATCCATTGGCAATAGCATCTGCAACAATAGGATATTTCCCTTGTAATTACAGTAACAAAAGTAAAAATGCCTGAAATAAAAGTTATCCTCTAAATAAGCTGTGTAATGCTTGCAGACCACTTAATATAAGCAGCATCTGTGATGCAGCACATACCTACAAAGTGTTAAAACAGCGCTACTGTAGTAAAACTGTCAGCCTTGATTATTTAAAAGGTGTCTACCTGCAGGCTTTGCTTTCATTCCCTGTTGTTGCTAGTACATCCCACATGTCTGACCAGACTGGCCAATGCTCTGTTCATATTACACTTGCCCCTGTTCCTCATTTATCAGCCACAGAGACAAAAGCTTGGCTTCCCCTTTCTGAACAACAAAGATTTATTCTTGATGGCATACCTCTGCAGTCAAATAAAATCCTTGTATGCATTTCTCAACAAATCCACACCAATGCCATAAACTGACATGAGTGTTACAGCCAAGACAATGACTACTTGTTCTGATAAAAGATGGGGATCGTGCAAGTGCTGCTGTTGATTTCAACATATAATAGAGTTGACATTGCATGAGCCATAGTTTCCAAGCTCCCCTGCTCCCTCCTGTCCACCTCCTTCCTTCAAGTTTTTTCAGCTCTGTCTGCAGCCCCCATCTCATTCTGCACATCTGCAACTCCCATTTCATCTCATGTCTAGTCCATATTAATTCCTTGCATCACTGAAAAGAGGAATACTGCCTAGTCAATCTCTGCAGCAGAGTTTAACAGTTTATGCAGCCTTTACACCATGGCAGAAAAAAAATGTTTATGCAGCCTTTGTGTTTTATAACACATTAACATGCACGAAGCGATATGGGCTTATTGTCCCTGGTGGACACGGGGAGTAAAATACTCTTAAATGTTCCAGAATCTGTCCTTTCACAACCACTAAAATAACTGGAAAGTTTAAAATAAGCTCTGCCTGATTCAGCAACTTTTAGCAAGAGGTTTTTAAAGCAAAACATTAAAATAAATACAGTCTAGACTACATTTGATGTGAACCTATAGGTGAGATTTAAATCGCTTATCCGTATGAATCAGACTAGCCAAAATTTTTAATACCATTTTGCATGCCTCGGAGAGACAGAAAGATAAAGATTTAATTTTCTCTGAATGGGCCATTACTAGCTGTGAAATTGCTCGCTGTTATCTACAGCAAAGCTCTTTGTGGTCTAGCTGCATTTGTTCTGCATAATGAACAGAATGCCAGTGGTTTCCATCTCCATACAGCTCCTCACTCCGGGCACTCCACAGACACGGCTGACTACCTTTGCTAGTTAAAAATGGAGTTACCAGAGGCAAAGAAGATTTAGCGGTCAAAACCCAAGTCTGCGGCAGAGTCAAGAATAGAATTTCAAGCTCCTAAACTTTTCCCAAAGGCCTGTTTTAACCACTACACAGCACTATGCTGGCAGGGTGCAACCACAGGTCGAGCTCTGCGCCAAAGGGAGAAGCCGTCTCTGGTGCCGCGAGCTCCACGCGCGGTGCCGAGCCTGTGCACATTTCCTTCCCATCCCCCAAGCCTTTTCGGAGCTTTTCGTGTGTGTCACAAGAGAATAAATGCCTGAGACATTATCTGCCCATTCCAAGAGTTCAGAGAATGTGTATGACATCATGGGCATGACTCCCCCACTAATCACATTATATGCTGTTTAACTTAACACTGCTAAGCTTTGTCTGATAACATTGTAAATACCATTTTATTGCAAATTAGATTATACAAACCTCCTCAGAGTTTAGGTCAGTTCTTGCGTGAGGTCCTTGTTCCCCCTCCTCTCTACGACCCTAAATTGAAACATTTGGTGCCTAAACCAAGGCGTTTCTACAGAAGGAAGCATGAGAAGAAACAATGGCTAAGTCGGCACTGCAGATTGCGCTAAGTGGACAGAAGACTCCGCACATCTGTTCTTTTTCTCTCTCTTCCCTTGGAATAAAATCAATAGATTTTGTTTTTCCCTTGAAGCAGGCTGGATTTCATTACAATATTCCTGTGAGGTAGCATATGTCTGAGATCTATCATTTCCTACTATCAAGCCTAAGCAGAGTTATACCAGTTGGTAGCCACGGTGCTCTTTCTCCCGGTCTTAAGGTTTCTGATTTGTTTGCAAAGGAAGCTGCAGAAGTGTTATTTTATTTTAATTTTTGCATTTGATTTTGATTTTTCTAAAGACAGAACCAGACTCCAAGCACACTAAACCATAGCCCCAGCATGATCTTCGAAGTCACTGCCACACTGATGCTCCCAAGTTTTCGAGGAGGATTCTTGAATTTTCATATTTTGACTCATTTAATGCTGAGGGAGATATCTCAGAAATTTCTAATCTTTTACGAAACTTCAGCAACAGGATTTCCCAACACTACTGGATGAGAAGATATCTCTTACCTTTCTTCCCTAATTTTATCAAGGTCATAAATATCCCATGCTATTAAAGCAGAGGTTTGAGAATCCAGACTTCTGCTTGTTGCTCAGGACCCTACACATCCTTAGGGTAACTTCCTTGCAGGACATGGAGTTAAGGAATGCTAAGGGAAGTAAACACAATCCAGGTGACTGCTCAGACCAAAGCACAGCTAACAGGAGTGCCAGTAAGGCACCGGTTAACTGCACTCAAGACAGATCCTCATGCCCTTGAGCAAACCACCTGGCTTCTGCATTCCTGCATGTTCCCATCTGGAGAAAGGCAACAGCAACGCTGCACAAACACAGCAAAGGATGCTGTGAAATAAACATTTTGAGATCTCACATGAAACTCAACCTACCAGAACTGTGATTACTAAATACTGCATTTATGAAAGGTTAAGGCTATAGAAACTGGATTCTGTTAACTCCTGATTTCTCAGGACAGATTTTAGAAAACTCACGTTATGAAACTCAAGTGGCTCTCCTGAAACCAACATTTCTGTGGGTTTCAATGTGATGCAAGCAGGACTGTGCTGTCTTTACTGTGTCTTCCTTGTACTTCAGCTGTTGGCAGAACTCATCACAAATACACCCTTACAGTGTTTGTCTCAGCCTATTCATTCCTCTCCCCCCAGAGATCCAGCAATGAAGCATCATGATTTGTGGGGCTGTTGGTTGCTTGATTGTGGAATTATCATTTCTCTAACCAAGTTTGCAAAGTACCTAGACGTTTTTTTGAAAACAGTAGAATGATGCTGCATTTTAACTACCTAATTCATTAGAGAAAAGAACAAACCTAGTAAGGTATACTGAATTAATATACAGAAAAGAATAATTACAGAATAATTATCAAATCAGGTTATTTATGTTTTCCAAGTTTTTATGTGTCTCTTTACAAGCATGCTAATACAAATTAACCCAGTACTGTACAAAGGAACTTGTGTAATGTTACTCACATGAACAGCAGTAAAGCTGAAAAACTTCAGTCACCAAAAATGCACAAACTGGAGCCTTTCAGCATAAGTAGGAGAAAGGGGTTTTTTTGTTTTTGGTTATTTTTCCCTTTTTTGTCCCTCTATTCTTTATTTTAGGATGTTCCATCTAATCATCCACTTCTAGAATAACTCTGACTTCAGATTTCTAACTCCACCTCACACCAATATATTTCAGTTTTAGTCTTCAGTGAGAGAACCAGTGTCATCCCTATAGACAGATAGAGATACTGGGCCAAAAGTCTCAAAGCAACTTGACCACAGAAAATTACAGACTCTGCTCCACTGTGTAAATCTGTTCCTCAGTCTGAACAGTCACAGCACCAAGAGTTGCCTAAGGCATTGAAAACACAGTCCCAGGTGAAAAGGTGATAGCAAGAAAACTCAATGAATCTTTGTACTGATGTTCAATACAGATACCTACAGCTAGTTTGTAAGGAGAATGAATTTGAGGCAGCAGCACAGATGAAAATAACACAGTGATATGAGGATTAACTGATGAGCCCCACAGGTATCACAAGGGAAACTGCCAGGCCATTAACTTTGGTATGAAATCCAGGTCATGAAGAAGCCTTACTGCAAGAATGAGAGAATAAGTGACATAACTGGTGATTATAACCAAAAGAAATAAATGTTTGACGTCAGGAATGTTAGAGCTCCCTACAGACTCAGAATAGGGTCTGTGATGTGCACTCCTGCTGCTTCATAATCCATAAATGATCTGGAAATGCTGTGGGTAGGTGGCTGATGATACAAAGCCAGTGGGTGTTAAAATAGTAAATTTAACTCAAAGTCCATGGATAAAAAATAATGGTTGAGGGAAAAGCCATTCTTGCCATACTTTAAATCCTCTATTACCAGTAATGAAAGAAATCTTGGAGAAGTGGATCATTCTCCAAAAAGACCAGCACAGTGTCAGCTGTCAGCATTTGAGCGAAACTATCCTGTTAAGAATTTTTAGAAGAATGAGAACAAAGCAGAAAACGGTATTATTCCTCTGAATAAACCCACAGGATGCTCATCTCTTCAATACTAAGCACAGTTCTAGTAATTGTAGAAATACAAAGACACAGAAAGGGCAAGAACACAAGGTGTTAGAAAGCCTTAGCACAAGGAAAACCTAAGCAAGCCAGAGCCTTTCAGCCTGGAAAACAAGGATAATAACAATTAAGTTCTAGACAAGCTGTTACAGCACAGAAAATGTAAACAGCAATGATTATTTTAAAGTATTCTTAACAGAAATAATAGGGCACCAACTCAAACTGGCAGGCAGCAAGCGGGTTCAAAAGCAAACAAAAGGAAGTTCATTTTTACACAATGCCTAATGATGTTGTGGAACTCATTGCCACGGGATGTTATGGCAGCCAAAAATACAAGTGGGTTTAAAAAAAACCCAAAAAACCTATTAGACAATTTCATGGAAAAAGGTCCATCAAGGAATATCAAAAACAATGATACAGCTGCAGCCTCCAGCTCAGGAAGGTGTCTAAACCAGAAACCACTGGAAGCTGGGAGGGTTTACCAAAGGAAGTATCACTCTATACTCATCCTGTTTTCCATATACAAGTTATTAGCCATTATCAAGAGGCAGGATATGGGGCTAGACAGTCCTTTGCTGTGACTCTGAGCATTTTGTATTTGACTAATACTCACTGATGCAAATATAAACACACACCCTGCCATCCTCATGCATAATTCCCTAAGAAGCTGCTACAGTTAAAAGTTGCACACTTAGAAGAGTAACATCATAAAGGACAGCATTTTTTATTTGGGGAGACCTAGAACCAGTTTTTGTACTTTATTTGATGTGTTTTGTGTTTTCTAGAGGGAAGTTGCATTGTTAGCCTTCTTTTTATTCCCAAATTACAGCAAAAGAGGCAAGCTCCAATTGAGAACTAGCTCCAAATATCAGCTGTTAGGTCTAATTTCTCAGTGGTCCTGTAATTCTAGCCCAAATCCCCAGAAAAAAAGTTACAAGTGAAGACAACAGTATTATTTGCCTCAATGAAGGAGCCTTCCCCATACCTCAGTCAGCACCCAGCACTTGGAGATGTATTAACAGGATTCAAACCTGTCCTTAGCCATGCCAAGGAACCTGCAATTTTCAAATGGGACAGAACCATGGCAAAACAACACACCTGAGGGTCAGCAAAGCTCCCATGTTTATTGCACATGATGTTCATTTGTCCCTGACTTGTTCCCTTAAAGACTGCAGATCTCAATTACGACAATCCTCTCCAAATGGGAGTTTTCAAGAGTCAGAGTCAAGCCAGAACAGTTCTGCTTTTTACTTTTCATCCATACTGGGATAATTAAAACTAGCATATCCATGTTTGACACCAAACTGTCAATAACTGGAAGGGCTGGGTACTTCTTCATTTAAAAGTCATATTATTTATTTAGGCATCTCAATCCAAGACCCAAGTAGGCAAGTTCAGAGCTTTATCCTTTAGACCCTTACCTTCATTCTGCCACCAATTTTAAATGTGTCAAACCCCCATACTTTTATACCTAGCTCTATAACTTGATGGAGATTCTGTTGACTTCCAGTAGAAATCCATCCACAAGGCAAAGCTGGGAGATTCCCCAGGTCAAGCACTCAGGTTTGTTACATGCTTGTTAATGCAGTATCCAGCACAAACAGGGTCTATGGCCTGGAAATGGCACTACAAAAGATAATAATAATAATAATAACAGTAGCTTAAGTAAAACCAATCAAAGATAAAAACCAATAAACCATCTTCTGCTCCCCTTAAGAAAATTTGTTTATTCACCCCCTCACAAAGGAGATTGCCCTATTTATCTGCCTGAGAGCTCAGACATTCCTTGCATGTGCAGCACAGATGGTCACCACACTACAAAAGGCAGAAAGGCTCACAGTGAATGTGTCTGGTTTCTGGATATACAGAAACCTGGTCAGAGCTTCTGCTCTAGCAGGGCTGCTATGCATTCAAAATCCCAAACAAATACAGAAAGCCATCAATATCCTTTGGACAACATCTCTTAGTGGAAAAGGAGACTGTTCAAAGAAAAGGAGCTGCACAGTGACCTTGGTTGTGAGTCCTAATTAATTAGTGCACATAGATTGTTGTGAGATCCCAAGGTGGGAAGTGCTAAGGAAGCAGAAGTATTGTTTATTAAAGCTCAAGGCTCTGTTGTTTCTTTATCCTCAGATATTCTTCACGTCGGTTATTGCATTCATGGCTATTGCTACTTCAAATTATTTCAGCTGTCTTGATCTTTTCTTTACCAAATGGAATAGCCCCAGGCAGAGGATATGCAGAACCTAGTAGCTTGTTGGCTCATTGCAGTGATTTATCTTACTCTTTTCTAATTTATTTACTGTTCTGATCCCAGTCCTGCTCTTCCTTTAATTTTATAGCCAGATACCAAATGTGGCTGCTCTCTGTGGATAGAAATTACTCTGACAGTAAATGCCATTAATATTTTTACTACCTCACTAAATACACCTCTACAGCATGTGGAAGGGGTCTGCAAGGTCTGTTTCAGCAAAATAGGTATAAAAATCATTGCTAATTCTTCTGAAAACTGAAAGAGCAGTTTGGCAGCAACCATTTTAGTTCCCAAGGTGGGCAATACAAACAGTAAGCAAAGAATAAACTTGGGGGAACAGAAAATCAACTAAAACAAAGCAGAGCAAAGTTAATTGTAACACTCTGTGTTATGTGACACAAACTGTACATAAGCTTTTATCCTCTTGTAGGAAATTACTGAGTGCAGAACTGTGTTCTATGTCATACATGAAAAAAATCACTAAACTTGTTTCTGCTTTTGGAGGAGTCATTCTAGCTTGCAGTACTTAAAATACATCCCTCTTTTTCTTCAAAAACACAGGGTACAAATCTCTGCTTTTTCCTCAGCTTACTAAAAACATAAATAAACCAGGAAATTAGAGAGAAAAAAAAAATGAGAAAGCTACCTTTTCCACATCTTGTTGTGCCTAAATAGAACATGCTGTACCAGCATGTACAATTTCTCAATAAAATGTATCGGGACACTTCAAAAGCTGACCATAATCAGGAGAGTTAAGTGAGGAATGTCAGCTTGGATGGGGGATTGTGCTGCTTTTGTTATACATTAGTTAAGCATGCAGGTTTGTGGGTTTTTACTTTATCTCAGATTTTACTGTAGTGTAATTGAACTCTGTTACCTTTTTCAGTTTCCTAAGTGTTCCACTAAGTGCTTGTGTGGATTTGGGTTTAAGGATATTGTAGACAGACCCAGAGGAGATTGAAGTCCTCGGCAGAGGCCTCTGCAGAGTTTGGCTAGTCCTCCACTGCGGAAACTAGGTCTTCCTCTCACTTTTTAATCCCCCTGGGATCAGCTTTCAGACATGTGCAGAAATAAGGATTCAAAACCATGAATTTGCTATGGATCAACAGACAAACCTCACACTTACATCAGCAAAAACAGGTTTCACAGAAAAGTGTATTTGATTGTAGTGGGAACATTCACTTTACGTTAATTTCATGCATTAAATTCACAGCCTTTACAGGATTACATCCTTAACAGTAATTCCGGGTTTGGGGTGTCCTGTCAGCTGTGTCTGGGCCCTCCCCATCTTGGACCTCTGTAATTTTCACCAAAGCACAATTTATTTCCTTCAGTTACCTCATCACACCTGAGTATAGATACTATTACTGAATATATAGATACTATTACTGAATAAAACCATAATTTTTGCAGTGGGATGCTTGAACTCCTCAGACAGTGGTATCTCCATGTAACCAAACATGATAAACAGTCAACATATGCACTTCAGTAGATTTTACTACCTCTGAAACAGCATATATTTCTATAATAAACATGAGTTTAGGCTTCATGTGTCAAGTTCTGCATCAACATCCGTTTTATAGCCACAGCTCTGACAGGAAAAACCACCCCAAGCCCCATTTAAAAACCAGACTCCTCACCCACTGCAGACACACGGGTGGGGGCTTCACATCACTGTATCACAATTTCCTTCATGTCTTCACAAGAGAACACTGCCTAGGTCTGGGGGAAATGACCTGCAAGCAGGGACCATTTTAACCCTCCCTCTGGGGCGATGTGGGGACCAGCACCTTACTGAGAGGAAGAGACCTGCTGAGGGGAGACCCACCATGGCGGGAACCCAGCTGAGGGGGAGAGACCTTCTCCACATGGCAGGAACCCACTTAGGAGGAACCCACTGTGAGGGAGACACTGCCCAAGTTGAGAGACCTGCTGAGAGGAGACCCATCATGGCTCTGAGGGTGAATCTCCTGTGGGAGAGACACACTCTGAGGGGAGAGACATATTGCAGGGACACTCACCATGGGATGGACTTGCTGAGGAACACACCTGTTAAGGGCAGAGACACTCTAAGGGGAGACCCACAATGGCAGGAACCCACTGAGAGCATATCCACAGTGTGGGAGACACTCTCTGAGGGGAGAGACCCACAATGGTGGGAACCCACTGAGAGCATATTCACAGTGTGGGAGACATTCTCTGAGGGGAGAGACCCACAATGGCGGGAGCCCACTGAGAGCATATCCACAGTGTGGGAGACACTCTCTGAGGGGAGAGACCCACAATGGCGGGAACCCACTGAGAGCATATTCACAGTGTGGGAGACACTCTCTGAGGGGAGAGACCCACAATGGCGGGAACCCACTGAGCAGGAATCCACTGTGAGGGAGACACACTCAGTGGTGAGAGACCCACTGAGGGGAGACTCACCACGGGATAGACTTGCAGAGGGAAGAGATGCACTGAGGGGAGGCTCATAATGGGGGGAACACACTGAGGTGGAGACACTTTCTGAGGGGAGAGACCTGCTGAAGAAAGATCCGCCACGGCGGAAACCCTCTGAGGGAGAATCCACAGTAGGGAAAATACTCTTTGAGGGGATTGACACACTATGGCGGGAACCCACTGAGAGCATATCCACAGTAAGGCAGACACTCTCTGAGGGAAAAGACCTGCTCAGGGGTTAGATCTGCCATGGGGTACTTTTCTGAGGAAAGAGACCTGATCAGGGTCTGATCACTGAGGGAGTACTGACCTGTCAAGGTGGCAGCAAAGGAAAATCCACTGGAAAAGAGAGACTTTCTCAGGTGACAGACCTGCTGAATTTTCTTCCACCATGTGGTAAACTTGCTGAGGGGGGACGTACTGAGAGAACTTCTGAGAGAAGGCTTGCTGGGGGAAGACACCCTCTAAGAGGAGAGACAAGCTGTAGAGAGATCTGCTGAGGTAAGAGACCAGATAAAGGGACAAATCCGCTGAGGGAATACCCTCTATGGGGGGGACAACCCGCTGAGGGGAGAGACCCTCTGAGACCATACCCGCTTGGGAAGAGCCCCACGGTGGGGTCTCTTCACTGTGGTGGACATCACCCATGCCTCAGCTCTGCACTCTGATGCCACCCGGAGGAGCTGCTGCAGCAGAGCGGGCTGATGGCTTGGGGGCAGTTTTGCGTGCTCGTGATTGTTTGTTTGTGGGGTCTCCGTTCCCTGATGGGGTACGGCAGAGGGCGCGGGCGACAACCCGCTCCAGGGACACGACAACACAGCCCCGGGCCCACCTGGGCCGCCTCAGCACCCGCCATGGGCCCAGCGCCCCGGGGCGGCGCGGCGCGAGCAGCAGCGCCGCCTGCCGGGCAGGGCGGGGACGCTACCCGCCCCGGGTCCCTCACGGCCCGTCTATGCTCGCTTCCCCCCGGTTCCCCCGCTCCGCCCCGCCCGGCTCCGTCTGTCTGCAGCGCGGCCGCAGCTGCCGGCACAGATACGGTGTCGGCGGGCCGGGAGAGCGCGGAAACACCTGTTTCCAACATTGGGAAGGTGGGGAGGGAGAGCGAGCGGCGCTACCCGGCCCCGCCGCGGGCTCCCTTCCCCTCACGGCGCCTGTAACCCGGCCGTACAACCCGCGGGGTCGCCTTTCAGAAAGATCGCATTCCGTTTTTACACGTTCGGCTGAAAAACGCGTCTCGACCCTCTCCTCACGTGTTGTTTTTTTCCACCGTGTCCGTTCTGGAGGGGTGTTGGGTGGGGGACACGCTCGGGGCTGAGGCGGTGGCGGCACCGACGGACCTGGGGCTTCCGACGCACCCGGGGGCTCCGACCCACCCGGCCCGTGCGGGGTCTGGGGTCGCGGCTGGAGGGCCGGGCAGGGCTGGCAGCGGGGCTGGGGCTGCCGGCGGTGCGGGAGCGGGTGCGTGCGGGAGCTCCATGATTTCATCGTCGGCTGGCGGGGACCTGCCAAGAGCTGTTATGCCTCACTGCGATGTGTAGCTTTTTCCTGCCATTTTTTTCATAATAAAAGAGGGAGTGAAGCGGGACCTTTTTTTTTTTTTTTAAGGGGAAAAAAAAAGCCAAATGGATCAGAGAAGGGGTGGGGGGGA
>VZUI01087384.1:0-49055 GCA_013401135.1 Cettia cetti | reverse complement strand
GAGCAGGGTTCCTGGCAGGACTTGTGACCCTGTGGGGGACCCACACTGGAGCAGGCTGGGCCTGAAGGACTGACCCCGTGGAACTGTGGCCCATGTTGGACCAATTTATGCAGAACTGCTGCCCATGGGATGGGACAGTGCAGAAGTTCATGGAGAGCTGTCTCCTGTGGGAGGAATCCCACCTGGAGCAGGGGAAGGAATCCTCTCCCTAGGCAGTGGCAGGAACAACGTGTGATGAAGTGACCAAAACCCCCATTCCCCATCTCCCTGTGCCACTGAGGGAGGAGGAAAGCTGGCAAGGAGGGAGGGATGGGAGGAAGTAGTTTTTACTTTTTTTTTTTTTTTTACTTCTCATTATCCTGCTCTGATTTTGTTGCTAATAAATTCAATTAATATCCCCAAGTTGAGTCTGTTTTGCCTGTGATGTTTTTGGTGAGTGATTTCTCCTTGTCCTTAACTTATGAACCTTTCACTGTATTTTCTCTGCCTTTCAACCTGAGGAGGGGAGTGACAGAGTGGCTTTGGTGGGTGTCTGACATCCAGCCAGGGTCAACCCTCCACAGTCTTTTTGGTGCTGAAACCCAGGATCATGAAAATTTTGAAATAAGGATGGTAATTGGGAGAGGTAATGGGCAAAACATGGGTTGAACAATTTTAGAGAGTAGAAAGATTGTAGGGAACTTCAGTTGTAATTGTGGTGAAAGGACAAGGGGTGGTTTCTGTGTAAATTGCCTGTTTTGTTCTGTGTTACGATTATGTTATTTTGGTTTTTATGTGTGGGGAATTTTTTTGTTGTTTTTTTTTTTTTTTGGTTGGGTTTGTTGACATCCATGAAAGGTGTGCGACAAATGTGGATTTTAATAATGATTCTTAAGTATATGATTCACAGAGATGAGAGGTGGATGGGGAGACACAGGAGGGACAGCAGGGAGACAGGAGGGTCAAACCTACCACAGGTGCCCAGACCCCTTGTGATACAGTGATTTTATTACCTGATTTCACCTGGATGAGGGTGCAGAGAGCAATACCCATCACTTACCAGTCCGAAGAGACAAATTTTTTTTCCCCCCTAGGATATATATATACAAGTATGAAATGAAATCCTGTGAAAAATGATGTGCTTAAAACACTGTGTATATTTCAATAGCAACTGATTCAAATTTTAACACAGTTGGTAATTTCTTTTGAAAAATGAAATTGCAGTCTAGACAAGAGGCTTCTTTGCTGAGTTACAAATCATATTAAGAGATAATTTTTACAAAACTAAAATGATAATCATGACTATTATTATCACTAAAATGGCATTGCTGCATCATAAGCCCTCATAAATGCAGTGCTGTTTGGTTTATGAAAACCTCCATGTAGTTCCCTGTACTACTAAGAAGCACTTAAACCAGAAAGGTTTTAACTTTCTATAATCAAAGTTCCACTTTTTAGCTCTGGAGTTTTTTAACAAATGCCAGGTTGGTTGTTTGGGTTTTTGTTCTGTTTTTGTTTTCATTTTGGTGGTGATGTTTGGCTTTTGGTGGGGTTTTTTGTTTGTTTTGGGTTTTTTGTTTGTTTTGGGTTTTTTGTTTGTTTTTTTTTTTGAGGCGAGGTGAGTTTTTCTGTTTGTGGTATTTTTTTGTTTCTTTCATTACTGTACTTCTTTCTGCAGCCTAGTGTTGTTCTGGCCCTTGCCTTGGGATTTGTCCAGAAGCCATCCTGGACAAATGAGTTTGTTGATCAGAAGGGGAAAGGTTCTTCTCCACTGCGTCTCAGGCAGGACCTGAGCTTGGGTGCTCAGGTTTGTGGATCCCAGGTCTCTCCTGAAAGGAAAACAATTCTTAATTGAAGAAATGGAGGCTTTGTTCAGGTGACATCACATTCACAACCTGTCTGTCCTTGGTATTGGGTTCCTTTTCCAGCACAGCTTCCCTCCCCATGCACACAAACCGCCCTGGAAGCACAGCAGGTGCTGCAGTGTTAATAATTATTGCTTTTTGCAGTCATGGAAGTGTTAGAAAATGGAGCCACGCATAACAAGAGTGCAGGGTTAGAGAAAGAGCAAGATTCAGCCTGACCCTGCACACTCCTGTTCTCATGTAACCAAGGACACCAATATCGCTGTATTTCCCCCTAAAATGGCTGGTGGCTTTGGGCCTGGAGCATACAGGAGCTTGTAAAGACATGGCTCTTGCTGTCCCTGAATTTTCTATTTACTGAGCATCACTGGAACACCACTGGAAGCATCCTGGCAGTTGGCACTTTTAGGTACCCTAATTGCCTCTAGGAGTTATGGATTAACTTGTCTCCTTATTCTTACACCTCATTACTAGATCACACTCCAATGAGAGTCTGCAGTATGTCTCTCTAGGTTGAAATACACTAATAGTCCAGTTTAAAGTCTAGGGAAAACACAGTTCACTGTATTTTGTTTTGCTGCCTAAGCAATTATTTATGCTGTTAGAAGTGACAATTATAGGCTGCTCCTGAGAAGAGTTGCCCATATTCACTTGCCCATATCACTGCCTGCAAGGGGCACCAGTGATGAACCTGAATGTAAAAGACTCATCAAAAACATTTTCATTAACACAACGTTACCCCAGACTTCTGCTGGAAATTTCACTTTTCTTCTCTGGCAAGGATTTCTTCCATGTATTGTTAAATTGAATGTTCTAAAGCTTGTATTGTGTTCAGCTGAATGTTGAAGCTAATACCAAGTGCAATCCAATTTTGTTTTGTAAGTTGCAGTTTACTGTTTGAAGACGACTTGCTGTAGCTCATCTGAATAATGGTTTTGCTCTTAAGAGAGCTAACAGCAGTGCTGTCCCAAAGCACCAAATTAGGAAGCAGGAGAGCATGTAGGAGTTTAATTTGTAAGCTTATGATGGGGCACAAAACCATCTCATCTGTTAGGAACACACAGATGAAAGACAAAACTGGTGGATCTAATAATCGTGTTCAACAGTAAAGTGTTTGGGGACTGGAATAGTTGGAAAATTACAGAAATCTCTCTAGGTTTCCCTGAAACCAAAGCTGCTCTAGAGAAGGAAAATATTTCCTAGTATATTCTGCAAAAAGGAAAGAATATTGTAATTATGGCTTACGCATGAACTTTTAGAGGGAACTAGTAAGTTAGGTTTATTTTCATTTTTCAGATAGCAATGATTTTTTCTGTACTTAGTAGCTCAATAGAAACTAGTTGCAAAAATGTCAAAAAACAATCTTATGTCTTATTGAGGCAAATAAAGATAATTTATGTAATTGAGGTTCATTTGGCAAAAAGTACTGAGATAATTGTACCAGATTTTGATTAGCTTCAGTTACCACATTAGAGTTGAAATTCCTCCTTTTCTTCAAGACTGCTCTCCCACATGTAGGATTATGGCCTCTCATGTGTGGCTTCAGCCTTCTGTACTCATCTGTTGCTTCTGTACTCATTTCTGGTTTAATGGTAGAAGGCTTTGGAGTTGTCATGGCCTCCAAATTGCTTCTAATCATCTTTTAGAAAAGTGGCTTTGAAATATTGTGGTGTGTTTGTTCATTTCTTAAAATGAGGCTGCATTAATTTTTTTCTTTCATGATTCCAGTGTGTGAGCAAACCTTTAAAGGGATGATAGGTGTCATGTATGTCCTGAGGCAGTGTCCCTCCAGGAGAGTGCACAGGGACATGAGGAATTTCCACTGGTAGAGGAGCAGGTGACCTGTATGAGCCCACACTGCCATATCCCACCTCCTCTTCCTTTCCTTTCTGTGTTTTTGACTGCAGACCTGCAATGCTGGTAATCCCTAGAGTCTGTTCTTACTCTGATTAGCTGAGACAAGAGGTGCTGAGCCCATCAGATGAACAAACACTTTCTGCCAGTTCTGCTGCCTGTCATGAACTGGCTGTTTCCCCTTGCGTGGAACATCCTTCTTGAAAGATTTAGTGCAGTTTATTCCCATGTAGTTTTGTGGCAAAGTGTCACATGTTCCTGCATGCTTAACATTTCCCAGATGAGAGGAAGAGTTTTTAAATGTGAAGCATCTCTGAAGTTTGGGAGGCATCAAGGCTCTGTCTGCCCCCAGTCTCTGGCTGGCAGTGTCTCGTTACAATACAAGCAGGCTTCTAAATATAGCAGTGGCTAATTGCTTCCTGGATTTAAAAAAAAAAAAAAAACTTTGACATTGGGAAATTCACTCATGTTGCTTTACAGCTCTGTCCAGCTGGCAGCACCTTCGCTTGAACCACAACGACAGCAGGTAATTGTAACAGAACAGTCCCTGTCAAAACAAGGAAGATCTACTATGCCACTGGATAATGAAATGGAGCAACTCATGCAAGCAATAAAGAAAAAGCACTGTTGAAAAGATGGAAAGTCATATTCAGGCCTTTAAAAACACTACAGTAAAAGAGGGGGCTGTTGAGTATCACTGCACAAGAGGAGAACTGTGCTCACAAGCAGCATCCATAGATTGGCTTTGCATCAGGAATTCTTGCTGAGCCACTGTGGTGTTCATTCCCAGCATCATTAGAACTTCCTGTATGGAATGCCTTGGTGGAAACTCCCCTCTTCCACTACACTGGCAGTTTCTGAGACCAACCCCACGCCAAACAATTTAGAAAATGGTGCAGAAAACAATACTGAAATATATCATGTGTATTCTTCCTAAGTCCTCAGAGTTAAAAGGGAGTTTTTGGTGTTTACTTTGCATTACTGTTTTTCAATGCTTTGTGATCCGTCTCTTTCACTCTATTCTTTCAAGTTATACCAACTTCTACCCCTTTTTGGAATTATTTAATTTTTTTGTGCCTAGCAATGTGAACTCTATCAGTAACTATGCCTCGTGTGCAAGTCTGAATGCATTTGTTTTCTATTTCACTGACATTGTCCTAGCGCTGGCTTTATGTGAAAAAGTAATGAAGGAACATCCATCTACCTGCTGTACATGAATCATTATTTTATATATAATGCTATTATACTTTTTAATAGTGACTGAAGTCAATGCTCTTGCAGCACTGTGCTGGAAGGATGCTGAAGTCAGTTTCAAATCAACTCTCACAGCTGCTGCTGCAGCTCGGTGGCACCAGCTCTGAGCACGACTGGGGCTGCCAAGCCCAGACCTGCACTGCTGCACTTCCAGGAGCAATTCCAGCTCCCTCAGTGCAGTGGGGATACAACTTGATCTTTCCACTGCTTCTCCCTGCAGTGGGTTTGTCACCTAATTCAGAGACAAATTCACCTAATCACTTTATTTTTCACCTTATTCAGTACTTGTTCATTAGCAGCTGCCTTTCTTTCTGAGAGCATGTTTGCCATATGTTTATGTACACTTGCTTTTTCAAGGAACATGCAAAGACTGAGTTCTTGGGTGTTCTAGAAACACCACACATGAATTATAGTATACGTATACAAGGGTAGGAAGGACTGTCTTTTCACTTCATTACTCTCAGTATCTTTTTCCTCTGGTAAACCACAGTGGTGTTTTTTTTTAAGGACCTTGCAGTGGCAATATCCTTAGGATCCCAGCAGGAGCAGATGACTCTGACATTGTGCGAGGGAAGAGGTGAAGGCCACCCAGTTCCTCGCCCTCTGAGCTGTCTTGGCCCTGCTCCCCCTGGAGCTTCTATTTTTATTTCTGCTCCTGGGACTGAGAAGAAAAAACAAGGGTTATGTGTCTCTTTTTGCAGTTGCACAATAACCCTTCCAAGAAGGTCCTCGTGTGGATTGGATTTTTATCTAAGATTTAATGTCAGAAGCATTGTGTATTGTATTGTTTGCTATGTAATGACAGTAATTTTTACTGTTAATTGCTTTTTCAACTTCATGGTATTCAGGAGTCAGAAAGTACCAAAAGGAACAAAAAAAGGAGAAAACCCCCTTATTTTTATGAGGGCAACAATCTAACTCTTATTTAAAATTTCATTATATATATATATTCTCTTGTGTTCATCTCAGGCAACCTAGATTTATTACTCAGACAGTGTCACACTAAAATCTTTACAATTTTGCCTTTGAGAGAATATAAGATTACCATACTATTCCTTAGGTGTTTTCTTTCCTTAACTGAGGGAATACTTTCCATATATTAATTACCTGGAAAAGCATTTATATGGATTTTAAATGTTGATAACTGTAATGTTTACAATGTCTGCCTATGATTAATTGCACCTTGGCAATGTGTATAGAATGGATACTAGCTATAGTCAATAATATTTCACTCTTTGAGGCACGTTTCACAAAAATAATTGCTTTTTGTATTTGTGTATTGGTCTAATGAAATGAACAATCTCAAAGCATAGGGCAAGGTCAAACAAAACATCTTCAGCTGTGTCTGGGAGACACCATTGGAGAAAATAATTTATATTGCTTCAGTCTCCTTGGATGAGAAAGGATCTGTCTGTCCCTTACTCTCTTCATTCCATAGCCCTGCTCTCTTTCTTTACTGTCTCTTGGTCTCCTTCTCCCCTGCTGGCCTGTGTTATGTGGCTCTGTTGGGTGCAGTAAGAAAGACGATATTTACATTTATTCAGATATGTACAAATCATAAATTGGACAAAGGATGTTTTACTTGCCATCACTTGGAAGTTTTAGTTCTGCTCCTGTTAAGTGTTCTCAGATGACACAAGAATATGGTTTAAAGACATAATTCTTCTTCTTCTTTCTCTAGCACTGCATGTAATTCAATAAAGCTAGGAGTTTGTTTTATTTAGTGTCAAAAAGCGCTTTATTTTAAAATGAGTCTAACTTAGACTTTGAGGAGTCTCCAATGGCAACTCCCTGGAGCAGAAGCACATTCTGAAGAATGTTTGCAGTGTTGGGCCGGTAGCTGTGTGCCCTCAGCACTCAGAGATTAAATGCCTACATGGCCTTTTGGTTGCTGCAGCATTATTGATGTGGAATGTGGAGCAAAAACCTGTCAGAAACGTGTAGTGCAAAGGTGGTTGGAAAAACACTGCCTTCTTCTTGTGCAGCTTCTGTGTTTGCTTAGAGGTGTTTTTGCAAGTATCTTTTAATGAGAAGAAAACACAACAATTAGATGAACCAGTCATCTGTCAGGCTGGCAGTATGGACAGTCAAAAATTAATATAATTTAGATACAGACTATAAATGCCTGGCAACAGTGAGTTTAGATTGACAGAGTGCATTAATTAGCCTGCAGTCTTTTCTGTGCAAGTTCCTTCCACATCATATCTGAGATTGACACTATGTAACCTTTATCCTGGTTGCAACAGTCAATATCCTCCCATTAAAATCAAGAATTCCAAAAAAAAGGAAAAAAGAAAAAAAAAAAGAAAAGTGAAAAAAAGAAAAAAAAAGGCAGAAAAGGCAGCTTTGGAGTGCATCTACCTGTCAAAAAGACTTCATGGAAAGCATTTCATAGGCAGCAAAAAAATGTCACAAACCAGTCCCATCATCCTCCCTGCTGAAGCAGCCTGCTCATCCCTGAGCTGTGGGAGGGGGAAGGAGAAGGGGGCAGACACCCTGAGCAGGCTGCAGCAGCACTGCCAGGTGCTGCTTTGTTCTGCTTGCCTGCTTCCTGCTCCTCCAGTGAGGAACCCAAGTTTAGGCCCTTTCTGAGTCTGCAGCCTGGTGGGATTTCCTTGGGAGTGCACAAGCATCAGGCTCTGTGAGGGCTCTCCCTTCAAGATGCAAGTCACAAAGCATGAAGTGTTCTCCCTGCCTTCCACAAGGCATCAGGAGCTGACATTCTGGAATGAGTCCACCTTCAAGAATGCACTTTTCCAGTCGAACTGCTAAATGAATATGCTCTGGCTGATGCACCCTCCAGGTTCACATGCAAAACACAAGTGATTATTTCAGACAGGGAAAGAAAGAAACCCAAAAAACAAAGAAGGAGAAAAAGGAGAACAAATTGAAACAAAAAGTTAAAAAGAAAGCTTGCAGAAACCTGGAGCTAAATATGTGTCAGGGAACTTCAGACTGGACATTAGGAGAGGGTGGTTGGTCACAGGAACAGGCTCCCCAGGAAAATGATCATGGCACCAAGCCTGCCAGAGTGTAAGAGTACAAGGAGCATCTGGACAACATCCTTAGTCATGTGGTTAATTCTAGGCAGGTCTGAAAGGAGCAGGGAGAAGGGCTTGGTGATTCTTATGGGCCCCTCCCAGCTTGAGATAGTCTGTGGTTGTAAGAAATGGTGAGCTCTCTGGTGCAGGATCAGTGGTCCAGCACATCTGGTCCATTTTCTGAAAATGGAATTGCCAGATCCTCTCTAGTTTCATCCATATATTTGAGATATGGATTAATATATTGACAGAAGTGAGGAGAAGTCACACCTTTTTTCTCCTGCATGTGTTAATATTTATATTGTCATCCATTTGTACCTTACTCTTTCCAATACTGAAATAACCACTTAAGTCCCCTGCCATTTGTTTTGTTCTGTAGTTAATGTTTATAACTATATATCTCCACATGAGCTTGCAAACATATTGTTTGCCTTTGCCTTTTTTGAAATAAAACCTTTATGGGAATATTTACAGGGATGAAAGGTGCTGTGAATATCAAAGCAAATTCCTGATTTTCAATCTAGACTTAACACTTGGAACACTCAGCATTGTTCACCCAAGTCAAGCTAATATTTTTACTAGAATATCTTTGCTAAAAAGATGAAAAAGATACATTTCTGAATCACTGGAGTGCTAGGCAAGATATGAAGGGGAAAGGAAATAAAGTACTGTTTGATGGAGGGAAATTAAAAAAAAACCCCAAACAATAGAAGTGTCTTGATTGTAGCTGCTTCTACTCATGTCACAAACAATGCTGGATTGACATGGTTGGCTGCTGTTTTAAAAAATGCAGAGGGCAAAACTGTTTTCAGTTCTACCAACAACCCCAATCAGCCTGAGCTTGTCTGGATCAGGCCACAGGAGAGAAATGCCCTTTCATTTCAATGGTTCCCAAAGTACTGAGAACCTCTGAGCAGTTAACAGGGACTGTAGAGGGGAATTACATGGTGGATGCTACATTCTATTCCTAAAATGAAATCCAAAATACTTTTTTGCTCTGAATTGCACTGATACTCTGCAAGTTGTCTCCATTAGTCACTTGGTGTCAAGAGATCTCCACTGCTGACAGCCACTGCCAGGAAGCTGACCAGACAGGAAAACCAAGAAATTTTGCCTTCCTACAATCTGAAGACAAAAAAGGGAGGGTCAGGAGCTGTGTGTTTGGTGAGATGTGAAAACACAAGTTTGCTGAAGCCAGAAGCTGTGTCAGCAATGAAGTTAATTCATTTAATCTCAAGTGTTCTGTTTTCTCAATTTCTGTGTCTGCTGTGACCTCTCATTATCCCCAATGAAGATGCTTGGTTGCACTTTCTGCTCCCCTGTCTCTCTTCTGCTCCACTGCTGCCACAGAGCATTTCCAGAGACAAGAGGAGGGGGTTTTCACCAGGCTCATCTGAGGGGTGTTGGACTGAACTAGTGTTTCACAGTGACAAACAATACTTGGGTGCTGAGTGAGATGTCACAGGAGTGGGATTTGAGAATCTCTGTTAATACCAGAGAAACTCGATGCTGTGCACCCCAGAAACAGGTGATATTTTGTCCTGTCTGTGAGCAGGACATGCCTGGAAGACAAGGAAACTGAAGGACTCTCCCCACATGCTTATAAAGCAAGATCATGTCTTGATCAATTGCATTACATACCAAGTTTATAAGGCACTTTGGGAATTTACTATACAGTAAAAGGAAGTGAAATTACAAGATAAAAGTTAAAATGATCAGGATTTATACACACTCAACTGTGAGAAATGCTTTCCTGAAGAGTGCAGTTAAGCAATTAACAACCCTCCCACACCTTGTTATAAAAGTGTATGTGCATTTTGGAATTTAAAGCAGGGCTTGATGCAGCAGAAGATATTTTGCTCAGAATTGGCAGTACTGACAATTAGAACCTTAAAATACTGTCAGTTTGTGCTGGCAGAAAGCAGACACTGATCCCCTGTGCTGTGGGTGTAAGGGATTTCTACCTGGTAGCTCCATCTCCCTTTTTCTAATCTGGGCAAAGTTGTCTCAGCTGAGGCATACACCTTTATCACACTGAAGGTGAATAGCTTTAGTGCTCCAATGTTAGTTTTAACTGTATTCCAGAAATAATAATCATTATTGCACACAGTTTGTGTTGCAGTAGCCCACAGAGACTTTTGCCCTGGCTGGTCACAGCTTTGTTCACTGTGTGCCCACTGACCAACAGCTCCTGCTTGAGAAAGGAACCAGCCAGGAGGAAAAGACCTGGAGAACAGTGTCACTGTGTCCTTGTGTCACTGGCCACTCCACACTTAATTTTCTGAGGCTCTGGCTGGTGCGTCACTGTCACAGTGTTTCCCTCCTTTCCCTCCTCCTAGTGAGGTTCTGCATCTGACTTCTGTAGGGGTTTTTCAGTTTCTTGTCCTGAAATGGCCACTGTCCCATGTTGCAAATTCCTTTCACTTCACCCAATTCGTGCCATTTTCCAACCCATTCCCTGATCTCTCTTGTGATTATTCCTTCCAGTCACAAGTCACAATCCTGAAGCCAAGACTTGCAGGAGCCACACCACATGTGGCCTCCCAGGGGCAGTGAACATTGTTCCAGACTCCTGCCAGGGCTTTGATACCTTACCTTAAAGACTTATTTCAAAACCTACCTCGACTTCGAAAATGCTTTTGAGGCGCACAAATTATTGAATAAAATTTTAAATAAGGAAAACCTGATTATGTTCTATAAATATTAATCTCAGAGTGTAATTGCTTTACTACTGTATTATATTGCAATAAGCTTGCTGGTGTTGCAGCATTTTAAATAAGTGTGATGATTTAGTTTGTTCTTATGCTCTGCATGGCAACAATCTTCAGTCTGAAACAAGATTGCAATTTGCTGATTAGAGTAGTATCAGCTCATCAAGTGATAGTGGGTTCTCTTTTTTTTTCACTTTTCTCTTTTTATTTACTCTTACTAAATATTTCATTTTTCAACATCTTCTGCCTTTTCTATTCTTGCTGTTTCATTCGCATTAATAAAATGTAAATATTCCTAATCCCATTCACCTGGAAGGTATCACATATCCAAGGCACATGATAAAGGTTTGGAAATGGTAGCTCTAGGAAACTATCTAGGGTGGCAGCAGACCCTCAGGATGTAATCTCAGTACAAATTTGGCTGTGATAATGTTTCATATTTGTTTTAGTTATTGCTTTTGGAACTAGTGGGAAGACTTTGGAAGGGGGAGCTGAGAGAAGTGGATTATATTTAGAACTATTTCTGCATCAGAATTGTCTGGATGAGCATATTGGAACTTGTATTTGGTAAAAATACCATAGTATCATTCAATTGACAGAGGGATCTTCTCTCCATTCATGGAGAAGGAGCTGTCTGGGAGATGTGAAGAGAAGAACAATTGAACATAATGAGTAAGACCACAGCAATTTTTCCTGGACTAAAGCAATTGATTTTGAGCTGGTATTTGCTTCCTTCAGCCCAAATGGAGCGGTGGTGGAATCTGTGTCATGTCCAGAGATGTGTTCTCCATCACATCTCATTCAGTTTAACATCTTTATTAGTTGCAGTCAAATGTTTTCATCTCTCATGCCTGTGCTCCTAATGATCTATTCTTCACACGTAGCTGGAGTGAGAAATGAACCTACACACACAATGAAAGTGAGTTTTTACTTTTAAGTAGGCATGCTAATAAACATTCATGCACCATTCTTTGCCCTGTGGCCCATGCTACTTTTCAGTCTCCACAGCCAAGCCCTTCTTGAAAGCTGAAAATAGATTATTTGGAAAAGATAAGTGGAACTGTTCCTGTGGAAGTCACTCAGAATGAGTTGACTTCTGGCATAGTGAAATTCCTGAGGCTTTTAATATATCTTTTTGGTGGGGCTTCTCTTATTTTTCCTTTTCCATTTCTCTTGATATTTGCCATGCTATAAATATCTTTTCTATCATCAAACAAATTGAAATTGCTTTCAGTACTGTAGAGCACCTCCCTCATACACTGTCATGGAGCTTTTACACATCTTTAACAATTGATGACTGCATGTCCACTTCCATGTGGACAACCTCACTGGAGGAGCTTCCCTTCGTGGTGGAGTTTGGCTCAATGTGAGGCCAAGCACAGTCTAGGCCAGTGGCAGGCAAATACCATAAAGTCATATGCATAAGACTAAAAGTTGTCACCACTGTGGTCACTTTTCAGATTTCTTATTTTCAAATTTCTTGGGATAAAGTGTCTTTACAGGCCTTTGCAGAACAAACAGCTGGCCTTGGTTAGCCTGGAGCCTTGTTGATGATAGTGGCCCACACTGTTGTAGAGAGATCAGCACAGATATTTGTGCAAAGAATCATAGAACCGGGGAATCATTAAGATTGGAAAAAACCTCCAAAGCCACCAAATCCAACCACTAACCTGTCAGGTTCACTACTATATTGTTTCCAAGCACCCCACCTACATGTCTTTTTGAACCCTTCCAGGACTGATTCCACCACCTCCCTGGGCAGCCTTTTCCAGTGCTTGATCACCCTTTCTGTGAAGAAATTTTCCCAATATTCAGTCTTGTGGCCATTTCCTCTCCTTCTATTTCTGGTTACCTGGGAGAAGAGTCCAACTCCCAGCTTGGCTACACCCTCCCTATCAGGGACTTGTGGAGAGCAATAATGTCACCCCTGAGCCTCCTTTTGTCCAGTACAAAAATACCTTCTTTTTTCTTATGGGCTAGCTCTAATATATCCTTATTAATCTTGAAAGCACTAGGTTCTGATTTGGGGTATAGTCTGCATTGCAGGGATGGGTGTGAATGGAGAGCAGAACAGCAATCCACAGCCTAATTGTAAATTAACAAGATGCAGTGGTCTGGCTGTAGCAGTGCCAAACCCGGTGTAATTTCTCTGATGATACTTGCCTTTTAATTTTAACAGGCAGTGGTTAATCAGGCCAATTATTTTAACTATGGAAACATTAAAGAAAGAGAACTGAAAATATCATGGCTGTTATTTTCCACTGACTCTCCTGCACATTGCTGTTAGAACCAGGTGACTTTAGCTCTGTGGTGGCAATCTGAAGGGGACACAAAAAGACAGACTTCTTCATCAGGGTCAGTCATGCTTAAAAAAAATATTTATAGTCATTTTAACAAGTGGGTGCAACTGTGGTATCACACGTGTTTATATTAGCACCTCTTTTGGCCTTTTGCTCAGGTACATCCAATTGTCAACTAGTGGATGAATATCCATTTTTTCTTAAGAGCAGGTAGTAATTTTCTCTTGGAGTGAAAGATTTTCCCAAATTCAAGCACGTTTCCTTCCTGCAGTTAAAAGCTGACTGAACAGAACTGCATTTTTCAACTCATAAATCCTCTAAAAAGGAAATCTCATTAGTGTAATGAATACATTGAATGGTTGTTTGTTATAGACAATTAACCTCCATTAATTGGAGTGGTGTGCTCACAGAAGAGAGATTGTTTATTTGACAGAATGATTTTATTTTGTGGGGAGAAGAAGACATTTCAGATAACTTGCCAAAATAACTTTATCTCTGGGTGGTGGCACCAAGTTACTGAGGGCAGTGCAAATCTGTCTGCAGAGTTGACACTGCATCACCACCTGGTGAAACAGCAGGTGAAATTCAGTGCTGATAGGTGGAAAGCAGGCCAAAAAGAGAATTTTTTCCAAGCTTTACATGCACAGCAACAGGGTCTGACCTAACTCCTTCTGCTTGGGAGGAGTCCAGTTCACCCACTGGGGAGGTATTTTGGAAGGTTTGGGATATTAACACGTGGAAGAAGGAGAAGCAGGGTGTTACAGTTCCACTGAGGGGAGTGCCAGGGAGATGTCTAATCCTACCATCCACTGATATCCTCGGGAAAAATGTGTTGCTGCTCTGTCTCCCTCTGTTTAATTTAGTGGCCTTCAGGGACAATTGCTCAGCCACAGAAAGATGAGCTTTAGAGTGTGGAGCCCTGATACCACAATCTTTCCTGCTCTTGCAAGCAGCAGAGTAGGACATAGATGCAGCAGAATGGAAAAGGCAATAATTAGTATATTTTATATTGATCTTGCATTTTTTTCCGCTGATGAATCATTTTAGTTTCAGCTTTATGATTTTATTAGTAGGTCTAGATAGTTTCTTTTTCTGCTTAGTTCTTCCTTGTCTATGAGACAAAATTGATGCTGCTATTAGGGATCTCTGTTGTTTGTTACCATCACAAATGTAAGAGAGGCATTATTATCTTTATAAAACTTGCATTAACATTTACTGTTGTGGTTAATTGCTAGGCATTCTGTAGCACTGTTGCTGCCTATTGTGAAGCTGAGAAAATGTTAATGGAAAATGGTCCAATTCTAAAGTGCTGCAATCAATATGTAATCCTTCTTACATGTTAACCTTTACCATATGGATTTAATATCACCTCTGATTTACACCTAATAAAACAAGAGCCTACCTCTAGAGTTATTCTATCCTTTATTTATTTATTTATTTATTTATTTAGGATAGAGCATTTTCTGCTTTGGATAATACTGTGTGCTATATTTTGCTTGAGGAGAAATCTTATGGCCTTACCCATCTCCCCTTACCCAAATTCAATGAAAATTCAGTGAAAAACTTTCTGACATTTTATCTGACAGCCTTGGATGAAACTGGATCTTTTTTTCCAACTCTGTTTGCAGTTCTGGTTCCTTAAACCTGGTGAAGAACAGACCATGTAAGGAGCATATCCCATGGCAGCTTCCTTGGTGCAGCTAAATTATGGAATATGCTTGCAGGCAGTGCATCCTATTTCAGACCCTGGGTATTTTTTAGCAGATATTCTGTGGGTTTTCCCTTCAGTGCTTTAATTTGTCTCCTGAAGTTAGAATACTTCAAATCTTGACTGCATTAAAAAGATATGTATTGACTTTCTTCTGTTTTATTAATAAACATTTAACCCCAAGTCATTCATTCACCTTCTTCACTTGCTTTCAGAATGGTACTTATTCATGATTTTCTCCTCAGCAGGCCTTGCACCCTCTAGAGAGGCAAACAAGAACTAGTTTAATTCCTCACACACTCATCTGTTCTCTTTTCTTCCAGTTTCCTCTGAGCTCAGTATCACACCTGACCATTCACAGTTAGGAGTCAAAAAAACACAGCCAAGGCTTGGAAAGCACCAATTATTTCAGTTGTGCTACTGAATAATAGACTGGAGAGCAAGATGTCTGGAGTGCATCAAAGGCCCAGTGAAGGTCTGCAGAGATGCCTGTGTTATTTTAGGGATAAATATGTGCAGCCTAAGTAATGTATAACTACTGCATTGAAAGATCTGTGGCACAAAGAGAACACACGGTGCTTCCAGTGACAGGAGCTTGAGAGCACCCTTGGCAGAGGAATAAAGTGACAAACTACAAAGCACATGGATATTTTCATGATTGAAGCTGATAATCAGTCAGAAAAACACTAAAAAATGGGTAAGAGACAGGAGAAATGTAGATGGAGAGAAGCTGTAGGGTTGGGGTGCAGGACAGTGAGGTACCTTCACTGCTCAGGGCAGAATCCACATTCCATGGACTCTGCCCTCGGCAGGGAAACCTGCAGGAAGGTCTAGTGCTGAGCTGGGCAGCAGGACAAGGAGAAGGGTGCACTGTCCCTGCATGAGAGGGTTAGAAACAGGTTTGGGGATTACCACTGGGTGAGCTGCTGCCCCAGGGATGCCAACAGTCCCAGCAGTGCTCTGGGGAGAGGGGGCTGTGGGACAGGAATCTTTGGGAAGATGGATGTGGCTCTGCTGGTGGTCCAGGATGCAGAGCACCAGCACCTGCTGAGCCTGCAGCTGCCTGCTGGTGGTGTCTTTAAGCAGTTTTTAATTCCTCCCTGAAAAGGCAGTACCTGGAGAGGCTGCTGTGGGTTTAGATCAGTCCCTACTTGACAACCAGGAGTGGCTCATCCAAGACCACTGGCTCATCTAAGACAAGGGGTTCTCCAAGACCAATAAATCCTCTTACAGACTTATCTCCAGTGTGTGTAATATTGCTGTGACCTTGGGGTGTCTGATGACAAGGGTGGACTCAGCGTGAGAGGGGAAATAGATTTGAGGTGGTCCCTTGTGTCACTTGTTCCCCCAAAACTTCTCAGACAGGCAGTGAGCACCGAGCTGCACTCTGAAACCAGAGGGGTTGGTGTTACATGAGGCATAGTCATATTATTTGAGGCATAGTCATACCGTTTAAGCAGGTGTTTGTGGAGCCTGAGGTCCTGATTATACCATTTCAGTGATGAATTAATTCTTTATGGCCAGAGGTGAAGGTGAGAGGAGCCTGCAGGAGGCCAGACAAGCCCCGTGCAGCCTCTGTGGCGAGAGGCAGGAGCTGTTTGGGAGTGATAAACAGCTGCACGCTGTGCTGGCGTCAATGCAGCCACCCAGAGAGCCTCTCCCAGGTTAATCTGTGGATTTCATAGCCCAACACTCCAGTACTGAGCTATAGATTTACAGCTCTCCCCTCCCTGCCCCCCAAGCATCTGGCTGCTGTGTATGAAACCCACGGTGGCGATCATAAAACATCTCCTGAGGAGCCATCCCCACTCCTGCAGCAGTGCAGGGGAGCAGCAGCCAGGACCTGGCATGGTGTGTGCTGCATGGGCACCTGCTGGCTCAGGAGCACCAGCTGAGCACCCAGGGGCCACCCCAAACTCTGGTTCAAGCTGTACCAGAGCTGGGACCAGTTTCTGCACCAGGGTGCACGATGGGACCCACGGGCAGGGACCATTTCCTCTGGCAGCAGTAACTGAGGTCTCTGTTACACCACAGGGGTGGCTTTGGGCCTCCTTAGTGCTCAGGTTCGGAATAGAAATAGATCAGTTCATATATTTCATGTCTGATGCACCATTTTCTCCCATGTGCAGGGTTTTTGTTCCTCACTGGAGCAATGATCCCACAGTGGCAATCTGCTCCTCTCAGGGGCTGTGCTGGGGGTTGCCTCTGGGCTGGGGTGGGTCTGCAGCCTGTGCTGGGCAGGGGTGTCTCTGAAATGATTCTGTGCATGTATTCCAAGGTTTTAATTCTTGCTGTGAGCTACATCTGAGCTGGATGTTTCACTGGCTGCAAAACCTGGGATCCTCTTTGGAACCCTGAGAGAGAAAAGGCAGCTCCTGGACCATGGCCCATGCTCGAGTCTCTCTGGCTACTGGCATTTCCAGAGGTGTCCAGAGGAGTAGGGAGCCAAAGCACTGCTGCTGCTGTGAGACATTCAATGAGGGAAGCAATCTTTTGAAGATAAATGTGTTCCATATGCAGTAGGGGGTTTGGAGGGTGGCTGGCACCTCTAATAACAGCCAGAAGCAAGCAGACAGCAAGGAGAGAGCCCAGCCATGCTCGTGTGCCCCACAGGAGATCATGCACATTATGCTTTCTGCCAGGTGAGATTTCTCTGTACCTTTCAAAGGCAGCCTGAAGAAAACATGTTTTCCAGCAGGCGAGAGGTGAAGCTAAAAATGCAAAGAATAAAAACTGCACAGTCACTGGCAGAGGTCAGCATTCACTACCTGTTATCACGTTGTGCTTTCTAATGTGTCCCTGTTATTTCCGCAGCGTGCACTGTGCTGCAGCGCAGAGATCTTGGCTGTGGCAGCTCCTTTCCTTGCAGTGTTGATGGAGGGTTCAAGGGCCTGACATCCAGCTGATTCCTGGGCCCTCAGTGTGAGTGTGGAGGCTTTCAGAGCAGCTGCCTCACAGTATTTTATTTTACCTTGCAAGTGCTTCAGCTGGGACACGTTATCCTGCAAAGCTCTTTGTCGTTTTAGCACTTGTGCTTTATCTGCACTTGTGTTCTCGTTGAATATATTTGTGGTGTCTAGGTGTTACTGCTGGCACCTTTGTGTTTTTCTGAAGCTGAAGGATACCACTTAGACCTGTAGATATATCCTGTTTTCTCCAATATATTTGTAATGATTCATTTTAAATGATATCACACTTGTCTTAAAGGTTCTTGCAGAGCTGTTCTGATGCTGCGTACAAAATTGGTGTAGAATATTCTTCTATGGCTCTGTGAGTACTTCATATTAATTGAAAAAGATTGTGTTCTATTTAAGTGAATTTGATTATTTGTTGCCCATTTCCTTCCCAAGTATTTTTATATAATTGCATTACCTACAGAACAATTAAAAGAATATTAAAAAAAATTTTTTTTTTCTGGTCCAGGAACATTTACAAGTCTTAGTAGGAAATTCAATGGCAAGAGCTGAGTAAAATCTAGAATCTTTGTTTAGCAGCTTTAATGCTGCTCTGAAAAGAACTACACAGATAAAGAGCTCTCTGCATCTGTCAAAACCTCTGTCGTAGTCATCACCTTATTTATTTTACAGCATTATTCAAGTCCTTTGAATTCAAGTCTTCTGCACAGGAGAGCTGTATCTCATCATGCCATGAGCAGAGTAGGTGAGATACACTCATTTTCCTCTAAGGAGGTGTTTCAGAAGGAGAAATAATCAGTGGAGGAAGAGAATAATTTCCTAGGTTTTGATGCTTTTGTTACATGACCGTCATCTTTCAAATTCAAGAGTTCCATCTAGAGGAATCCTATTTCATGTGCTTGGTTTTGCTGGCCTCTCAACGTGTGTCATGTTTTCTGGCTGAAAATAGATTAATCTACTCTCCTTTCTCAGTCTTCTGTGTTGAATACCTGAGAATTTGATTGTTTCTTTCCCGACAGTTTTTGAAACAACACTTTAACATCAGTACTTTCTGCTTACATTTAAAATATCATTTCCATGCTCCTGTTTATCGAGGTGCTGAAGAGAGAGAGAAATTTTGTTCATGTCTGAATCTGTAGCTCGGGAAGTTACAAGCCTCAGATTTTCCCATCAACAGATATAAAATATACACTTGAGCAAAAGAAATTTAAAGTAACCGAACAGACTCTGGCAACACTGAAACTATGTAATAATACAGAAACTGCTGAATGCAGACCCACTGAGAACTAATACTTCTGCAAATAGATATAAATCTTTGTTCAGTTTGTTTCAGGAGTCACTGTTTCCAAGTCTTTTTTTCTTAACCTGTGGAGAAATCTGAAAAGAATCCAACTGAAATGCCAACAGAAGCAATTTGCTATGATCCTTTGGGGTTAGGAGTTAAATTCCTGTTTTTTTTTACTTAATGAACCTTTTGAGACCCTCCTGTGGTTCAGATACTCCAGTTTATCTCTTTTAATATTCTTTGTTTGTCAAACAGAGATTAAATACCTCGGTAATGTTTAATAATGAAGTCTCATATCTAAAACTATACTGGAATGATCTTTGTATTCAGATGTGTGGAATTTGTCTAAGACAGAAGCCAGTCAGAAAGAAAAGTTTTGGCTTTTAAAATCACATTAGCAAAAGTGTGGCATGGTGCAATGGTTGAGAACGAGCTGAAGAAATCCCCGTTTATGCTGTGCAACTTGAACTTGGCTGTTGTAGCTTAACTTGATTAAAGCAAAGCAAAAGAAATCAAAACAAAAACACTGGGAACTTCCCCGTGGATCTACTTTCCTGAACAAAATGAACCATACCCTCCAGATCTATACCTGTGCCGAGAGTGCAGCAGCATCCCTGCGCTGCAGCATCTCTGCTGGGGTGGCTGAGTTAGCAAAGCCTTGCTCTGATCACTCTTTGAAGAAAACCCTTTGAAGAAAACCCCTTGAAAAGCAGAGATACAGCTTACCCTGACCATGCCTGGATGGCTCAGTGAAAGGAGATAAAGAGGACTCTGCAGCTGAGTTTGGTGGAAGGGCCTGAATTTATAAAATGCTAAGAATGAGCCCCTCAGAAGCAATCCTGTGTTGGAAATGCCTGGCTGGAACAGCCCAAAACAGAACTTTCAAGGCAATACCCTAAGAGTTAACTGGGAGGAATGATCAGGAGTGATCAGTGATTGCACTGGATCAGTGGGTACATTTTTTTAAAAGTAGAGATTTCCCTTTGCTGACATGGTTCACGTAAAAAACATAAATACCTTTGAACAGATAAGCAACATGAACTCAGCTGAGCACAGCAGGTAAAATGCATTTCTTCACTTAGGTATGGTTTTTTTTTCTTTCCAGCTCAAAGTAGCACAAATTATTTTTTACCGAATTACATGATTTTACCAAATTAGTTAGAAACCAGATCTTATTTCTGATTTTCAACCTAAGGCTTATTTCAATCTTGATTATATACTGCTGACAAAAAAAAAACAAAAAAAAAAAAAAGATTCTTTACAGTTGTCTTTATTTTCTCTTTCTGCCAACATTTTATGGAAGTTTTAGATGTTGTTATGAAGACAAATTAAAGTCAATTCCATAACCTCAGGCTTAAATTTGTTTGTATTTTAATGAAATCACATTGTGGTATGCAATCACAAGTTATTTCATCAAATCTGACACCTGACACCTTTTTCTGTCAGTGTTTATTGTAGTTTTCTATAACTTTCTCCCTCTTCATTTCATAACTAGCTTTGCAACTGGGCAATTTTAGGAATTCAGCAGATGCAAAAATGTAATTTTCCATGATTTTTATTACCTGTTACGCTCCACTTATGGGATGATAACCACATGGGTGTCTCTGAACAAATGCATACCATGGTGAGACGTCTGCTTAGAAGGTACTTCATGTTCTGCTTAAAAATGTGGATGATTTTAAAAGGTTGCCTAAGGATTGCTGAAGCCTTCTGCTCCTCAGTGTCCAGAATTGGGGTGGTGAAATTATTGTTTACTGCATGCAGAAGGACAAATTCATGCACATGTCTAAAACTATTCAGAAAGAAGTTGCTCACTGAAGAATGTCTATTTATTTGTGCATCTATTTGGTTTACTCACTAAGCTTAATTCCATTTCACAAGTAATAATATTTGCACAGTGTAATTTCAGGAAAGACTGTGATCCATAAGGAATTTCCCAAACAAGATAATGGTAAAGAAGATTTAATTGTAACAATTTATTGTTCTTCAAAATAATGAGACTGTTTAGTAAAGATGAAAAAAGTATTAGAAATCCCAGAAGCAAGCAGTGCAAAGTCTGCAATGCCCTTAGTTTTACCCTAGGTCCATCATCTATCAGCTGAAGTTCCTAATTAGCTGTCACATGAAATGTCACTCCAGAGTGTGCATTTGATTTTTGCACAATGGCATTTTCAGCAAAACCTGCTGTCCATTGAACGTTAAGTTGTGGTCTAAACTGAGAATTCCAACCCAGAAAAAGATTTAAATATCCTTTAGCAATTAAATTAGGCACAGTAAAGTGTTCCCTGATCTTTGAATCTCCCATGCCTGGTGACTCATCCTATAGAAGCTCAATTTTTTAAGGCAGTAAAGAGCTGATTGGTGCAAAGTGCAAACTGCCCTTGTCTGAACTGCAGAGAAACCTCAGGAAGGTGGACTGATTCTTCCATAAATAGAGAGTGGAAAATGGATGATTTTTTTTTTCCAGTGGGAAGTGTGTAATTTAATCAAGGTGGAAACATCGTACAGGAATGTGCTGTTTTCAGGTTAATTTTTTTTTCTTAGAAAATAAAATCAGCAATTCAAGTATTTTCACTTACAGTCTCAATGCTTAAAGGGGGAAGTTTTTTTACATGAACATTCATACAGGATCAGGCTATAGTTGGCATTTGAAAGAGAATGAATGAATTAGTAGATGCAACCAAATATAATTTGTAAAGAATTCCCTTCCTGAGAAAGCAGCAGAATTTAAATGACTGCTTGAGTGTATTTATTGCCAGCATCTGCCAAGAATATTCATAAAAGGAGATAGGCTAGAAGTGAATTTCAGGATGATCTTTGTAGGCTGAGGTCTTCACTTTCCATTAGATAGATACAAGGGCAGAGCTAGGGGACTTCTATGGAAATTTGATTAATATAATCCCCCAGACATATAAAATATATAATGGATCTCCAGCCATCAAAGTAGGGTTGAATTAGAAACAGGACAGGTGATGTACTTTTACCATTTCACTCAACTTCTCATGGGGTTATACTGGGTCAGGAGGTCACTTTTATACCTATTTCTCCCCCAGGTTCTTGGCAAAAAATATTCCATGTCTTCATTGTCATCATGGCCAGTGAGAAAACTTCTGTTCAATTTTGACTATTTTGAATTATAAAGGCAGAAAACTTTCAGTTTGGAGAGTCACAAATTGCTGATTCTGTGCTCTGAAAGAGCAGCTCCTCCTAAAACCTGAAACTTTCAAATATTTTCCTCTGATTGGGATCTAACCATAGAGCACAGCAGAGAGGAATGTGCGGAAGCATTCCAACAAAATGAACCTTAAAACCAAAATTGTTCTGAAACCTTAAATAAGAGGTGGCACCTGTGACTGTATTATTATTTACTTACAGGTCTGATGACTCTTTATTTTTGCCTTAGCATCGTGTGGCTAAACTTAACTGCAAAAGCAAAATGTTGATGAGTCAGGTAGCTCTAACAAGATGCAGCAGGCAGGATGCTTCAAATATTGCCAAACATCTTCTGTAACATCTATCTAATTAGAAGTTAGTTTCCTATTTAGCAGCAGACAACAGATGTCTCCAGAAGTAAAGTAGCTTTTCTTTCACCATTTTTATCTGTACAGGCTGGATGTGGATTCTGACCACGTAAATGTATTTTCTGTAGCTGTAGTACAGTTATACATATATATTTTATGTACTTGGCTGAGTTTCCCTTCTTTTAATCAAATAAACTATGAACTCCTAGTTATTTTCTTTTTGTTTGGTGCTTCAAAATGAAAAATATAATAACAATAGTAGTATCAGTAAGAATAAAGAGCTTCATGCTACAATGGTCCATACAGACTTTACAACATGGACAAACACCCAACCATTTTCATTTTTTCTGCATTTGGCTTTGTTTCAGCTTCAGAAATTAGCTGTGGGATTGCAGATAAACACACACCGTGCAGAAAGCTGCATTCCACCAACTGAACCTCAACTCAAATGACCCTGATGTTGCACAGCAGCATCCTTCAGAGGGAAGCACTTCCAGAGCAGGAGGAGGATGTGGAGCAGCTGGGAACTCTGTGAAACTCTCAGGGGAAGATCTCCATCTCCAGATCTGCAGCCAGGGAGTGGTGCTTGCCTCCAGTGTTAGTGGAGACAGTGGGGATTCTGTGATTACTCTGACATGTTCAATAGTGTAGGCAGCTGCAAGGGTCTTCTCTTTGACATCCTTGGTTACCTCATTGCCAATTTTCAAAGGTGGGCTTTTCAATGTAGAACAGTTCCTCAAAAAATTAACCATTCCAAAGGATCTCAGGACATGTTGATATAGATCTTCAGCTCCTTGCCCTTGTGTTTGTACAAATAGCTCAATGCAGGTCCCTCACTGCAACTGAAATAGTAGAAGGTGATTCTTGTTCTCAGTGCAAGATTTAAAGGGTAACATGCAGTTTTATTTCTCTCCCAAAACATTTGGGATTTTTTTTCTCCCTTCTGGTAGTCATTTCTACTTTTCTAGTTGTCTTCTCTGAAGTACTTAAAAATTAATCCCAAGGATATTCAAAGCTAACAACAGTGAGAAGATGCAGAATGGTGCTAAAGCTTTAAATGCTCTACACCAGGTCCTTGTGGCATTAACTAATGAATCCCCACAGCATGTCCAGAACTACAGCTTGCACTGAGCATTTTGTTGTCTGGACCCCATCATAATTCATAAAAATCAACACATAGATATTCAAATCAACTGGACCTGTGTCATGCACAGGAGCAGCCAGCTGGTGACCGGGCACCAGGATGAAAGCTTAGGAACCAGGGATCTGATTTCAGGTCTGTGTGGGAATTGTTATGGCTTTTCTGTTTCCTAATGCCCTGAAGTGCTTTCTGATTATGCATGCACATGTCTGAGCAGAACATGGACATGCACCAGCCCCTCTGGCATTTCTGTTCTTTGTAAAAAAACCCAGGCCTGGCAGGCTGAGCAGCGTGGTGGTGGGCTGTAGATCAGTAGAGAATGAGGATTACAGGGCTCATATCCTGGCTGTTAAATCAGTAGCACCTGTCTAGTAAGCCTAGACACTGCTAATTACTGCAGGGCAAGTCCTTTTCCCTCTGCTTTTAATCACCTTGTATTTTTTATTGTACTCTCTGGAGGACAGGGAGAGCAAATGTTGCTTAACAGTGTGGACAGGAGTTTAGCATGACTTGAGTTGTTGCAAAGCCTAGAGTGACTTGGTAGATCTTCCCGAGACAATCACTACCACTTAAGGCAAGGAAGCACTGTTCTGTATCCTCTATAAATCCTGCTCTGCCATACTTCTTAGATATTTTAAATGTACCTTAGAGATGCTCAAACAGTGTATTAGCACTGTGCTTTCTGTGTATACATCAATATTTAAGTGACTGAGGAAGTTCCTGAGTTACCATGGAGCTGAACTGCACAGATCTTGGGAGACAGTGAAAACCAATAAAGCAGAATGAGAGAGTAACTCCCTGGGAACTGGATTTCCAAAGAGCAAATAACTGAATGCTGCATCAAATATAGTTTTACCCCTTTCTTAAAAAACAGCAGATGTGGATGAACTTTGCCAGTCGGATCCCTTTGTCAGGCACATCCGTGATGCAAAGCTTAGGTGTTTTTTTCAGAGAAAATGCAGCCCAGGATTTCCCCTGAGGAGAATTTCTGATGCCTTTGTGTGTCTGTTGGACGCTGCTAGGAACTCTTTACTTGAACACATGCAATTTCTTCCTCCTTTAATCCAGTCAAGCGCTTCCCCAGCGCTCCCCGTCAGGGGCACTGCTCTTTCAAAACAAAGTTTGAGCACCCACGCTCCTCTTGGGCAGCTGCAAGTGCAGGAGAAAGGGAAGAGTGTTCCCTTCTGAGCAATTCAGGGAATGCAGGCAGCCTTAGGAGAGGGTGGGATTTGTTTTGCTGAGTGTGGATGCTTTCATGTGAGCAAGAGGTCCAGGTGAGTGGAGAGAAACACCTGCATTCAAGCTTCTATTTTTGCCTGAGATGGAGAGCAGCAGAGACCCCCATCCCTGTATTGATCACCTTGCCATTGATTATCAGACCTTCAGATCCCACTTCTGCTCTGCCCCAGCAGCCCCTGGACTGCTTGTCTGGTAGCACTGGGAATTTTATCCTGGATGTTCACGTGGCCATGGACTTGTTCCTTGATTGACAGTCTCCCCTCTTGCCAGGCTCACCTCTTCTCATTAATCCGTTTAATTCTGCTCCTGAAATTCTGAATCTGGGGAGGAAAGATAAAACTTGAAGGATGGGAGTGGGGACTTGAAGATCCCTGGAGACAAGAATGTTTCATTCTCTCTTCACAGAAGTAAAATGTAGAAAAGCTGTTATTCTTCTGTTTCTTGTGGGCATTTCATATATGACCGGGTGGATTAATTTGTTTTCCAACCCCAGCAGCTTTGTTATCCAATTTAGCATAAATTCCTATGTGTATTGGGAGAAAACAGCTATACTCCAATGGATTTTGTTAAAATGCTTCAGAAAACCTACAAGTAAATTCCACAGAAATATTGAGAATTTTTAACAAGGCTAGAAATTACTTAATCATAAGTAAATATTATGAATGCTTGTCAGTCGTATATTGTCAGAGAATTAACTAGCTAACCAGATTTTATCTACTTTTTTCTTATGAACAATAGAACAATCTGAAATATTGAAATATTCCTACCCCAGAAGAGCTGACACCAAGCTTCTGGTTAAATTACTGTCTGTGTTGGACTTCTTGATCATATACAAGGAACAACCAAAACTTCACAAGAAACCTGTATGAAAACTTTGCAGATCAATTAATTCTACTTTGATATGTTTTGTGGTCCTGGAAATAACAAGAAATGCTTGAAAATTGAAGCGATATAATTTAATTTTTTTTTTTTTCACAAGAACAGGACAAAAAGGAAACTATTTGAAGGAAAACAAACAAGAAAAACATGTGCACCTCAAGGAAGATTTTTTTTCAGGGGTCTGCAGGAGCAACCTGCCCCCAAGGAAGCTGGATGTCTCAGAGCAAGAAAAAGGAAAAAACACTCAGTAAAGGCTACAGGCACTTTGTGACTTCTTATGCACTGGCTCATCTTAAAAACCCATGGAGGCTGTCTAGCTGTCTTGGGAAGCATCTAACCCTCATTATTCTGGAGAGTGATCCTTCTAGGCTCCCTGAGACCAGGGAACTAGAGGATTATGTCCAGTGCAGTGGGGAAGTTCTGCTCGTGTGGCAGCCAGCAGGACCCTGCCATGAGGAGGAGGATGAGGATGAGGGAGGAACATGATGCTATCCTAAACTTCATAAAGCTTCCCTGTAATCCGTCATGAAAATTGGTGGATCATGACAGATATCAGTTAATTTAGCTAGAGTTCAGCTGACTTTGTTTTTCCTAGGGAAGAATTTTTTACAGCATCCATGAGGGATTTTTAAGTTATTTTCAGCGAAGGAGATCACGGAGGTTCCCGTTCCCTTCTGGAGAGCCAGCTAAACAAACAAACAGCAAAATTCACTTCGCCTCAAACAATTTGCAAACTATAAACAAGTGCAGAAATCAGCAAACAGATTCAGCAAACAGGCTGGGGAAGCATAAAGTAGCAGCCAGACAGTTATGGCCAGCATGAGAGTATTATGATCAACAATCTAAATTATTATTGTACATCCCTAAGCAGCCTATTCTGGCAGCCCCATAATGTATGTAACACCCTGTACCTTCTGCTACTCCATATCTTCATAATTGGTTGCCAGTAATTTCTGTTTTCATCACACTATTTGGTGCATTTTTGATTGTTTCTTCTGCTGAATGCATGCAACAGATAAAATTTACATTCACAGCACTTGCAGTTGCCTGGCTCCTGCAGAATTTTTAAATTCCAGCAGTTGAAAAATAATCTTAAGTTTAAAATAAGTAAGATACAATTAAAATAATTTAATTGACTATCAAAAAAGCTTAACTTCAAAGGAATTAAAACCCTCTCTAAGATATATTGTCACCTCACAGTCCATTTGCTATAATTTGAGCACTTTTATCAACGGAGAATCTTACCAAAGGCTTCATGGACTTGAGAGATGATTAAAAATAGAAGATCAAAGCACGCAAACAAATCCTGTTAACATACTCTGGTGAACAGGGATTGTTTTCTAACTAGATATAAGCCAACTCAAACAGATATTTGGAAACACTGAAGAAAGATCCCATTGTAGTTTTTGGCAGGGTGTTCTTTATACATTATGAAGACATTTTTGTCCTGTTGCCACTGCTCTGGCCAGAAGCTACATGTGTGGACCATCATTGCACCTCCCTTCTCTCCCACCAGCATTCTCCTTTCTCAATGCTCTGCTTCAAGACAATCAGGAGCTAAATTTAATAAAGAAGCAGGGAGCTTCTTTGAAAATATTGCATTAAACTCCTTAGCTCAGCATTAACATGGAATGCCTGCTGGGAAGAGGGAGAACTTGATCATCTCCATATTCCATGGTGGAGTACCAGTCATCTGGGGGCTTTAACAAACTTTCTGATGCCTTCCAGAAAACGTTCAAGAAGCAGAATTTGCACGATGGGGTTTTGTAAATCCTTTTCCCACTAATGGTACCACTATTAAACAAACATTTTGAGGTAGTATGTGAAGGCTGTGACTAATTTGTCTTTGCCCATGTTTAAGCAATACAAACTGCATCCCTGGACTCAAAATAATAGACTGAAATATTCCCATTTCCTGCAGATGAGTGAAAATAAACAAATCCAATCTGAGTTGAAAAAATGTAAGTAGAACAAGCCTTCATTTGTAGGGGAAAATAAACTTTGCTGATCCCGTAGGCCTGGAACTATAAACAGCATCCTTTTTCTCCCAGGGCAGTGTATAATGTGAGTGCATGGTTTGAACATCCTCAAAATAAACAGCTAATCACCCTTTCTGGCCTAATTAGGTTATGTTCTGGCCGCTGGCTCTAGGTCTCATGCAAAGTGGCATTGAGGGAAGCCCTGCTCCTCTCCCAAGAAAGAGAGCCTGTCCAACTCTCTCTTCATTAGTTAACATTTACTCCTTGAGGATATCCAGCTTGGGGATCTTCCTTGAAAGCTTGGCAGATCCAAGGGCAAGAATATTCTCATCAATTTCCATCAAGGACAAGGGTAACCTTTTCTTCCTCCCTCTGCTCATTGTACAGTTATTATTTGCTCATCATGGGATGATGAGCAAATAATATTTTTTATTCTTTTAAATTGTTTTTTCTGGATTTGGACTGTTTGCCTGTTCAGTGTGTATCAGCAAGTTGTAACTGATTAGATTTTTTGCATGGACATTTAATTCGCTCTTTGCAAAAAGGTGATTTGTTCTCAGTACAGCTGTGAGTGTCCACTGCAAATAGTAACTAAACAATCCATAAGGATTGCATGGGGCCACTGTTATTATTACTACAGTATTGCAGACAAGGGACTGGAGCTCAGATGAGTTGTGTGGCCTACCCAAGCTGACACTTTGCAAGGAAAGACCCAAGACCTCAGAAGCTGCTGATTGAAGCTCACAGGCTGGATCCTGCACTGCTGAGTCCTTAATGGGGCTGCTGTGAGTGCTGGTGCACTTCAGGTGCTTGCCTGTTGCAAACAATTAATACTGGGAGAAATCAGTAGCAAAGGCCAAGTGGACTTCCAGGCTCTGGTTTATCAAGGCTTTCTGGGCCTGTAAGAGGAGAAAGATCTGACCAGATTCAGAGCATTTCCATATTTTCACTTTTCTAGATTTCTCTGAGCATGTGCTTAGATCCTGAAATATGTTCCAATTTTTCATTGCTCTTTTAAAATAGTTGTTCTTCTGTATCAAAACCAGACCATCCTACCTTTAATCCCTCTTTCAAAGTTTCTTTTCATCTTCAGAACAGCTAAAGGTGCTCTGAGGACTGTTTAAACTGTAATTCTTGAGGTGCTAATTTCCTCCCTTCTCCTTTCTGATGAGATTTGCAGTGCTGCTGAGGATGCCAGCAGGGCCCATCTTTCCCAAGGTGTCCACAGGTGGGTGCCAGCCTGGCCATGGCCAGTTTCCTTTCTTGGCCCCACTTCAATGTCCAGGGAGTGCAGGAAGCAGTTACTGCGTCCAGTGTTGATTCTAAAAGCACAGACCCGTTCTCCGTGCCCTTTCTCCAAACTGAGAAGTGCTGAAGAGCACAAACTGCTCCTTTCAGCCTCTCAGATCTATATCCTCCCACAGTTTCTCTTGCCTGTGACTTCCTTTCAGGAAGTGCAAACCAAGGAAGATAAAAACAGCTGAGCAAAGGCATTTCTGAGCCACAGGCGCTGAATTCTCTAGGATTGTCAGGTGAGACACTGATGCTGTCCTGGCTGCTGCCCCCAGGCAGCCAAACCATCCCTCCCCCTCTCCCAAAATGCATTTCCCCACTTTCACCAAGGAGTAGTGTCTCCACCTGCAGCTGGGACCTGCTGCAGGACACTGTTTGTGTCTGGGGCAGTGGTGGAAAGGGAGAGGAGGCCGTGAGAAGCCCATGGGGAGGGCTCTGGTGGGAGGGGACACGTGCTCAGAGCAGGAGGGACAAGGATGCAGCAGCACCGAGAGTGTTCACAGTTTAATAGAGATATTTCACACTGTCACAGCATCTTCACAGGAGCTCAGCTCCCAGTTTGGGTATCTGAGCAAGTGACAGACTGCACGGAGGGGCTGTGACAGGGAGGCCTCTCCCCTCGAGCCACGCTCTCAAAAATCTTGATGACGGATGCAAATCACTCAAAGCCAAATTAAGAAAAGTATATTTAGGCACCTAGAGCATTAAAGAGGCACTTAATAGGATTTTCAAAAGTGTATAAGCAGATTAAGCATCCAGCTCCTGCTGAAATCAATGCAGATGGAGCCTTAAAAAAAAAAAAAAAAAATAAAAATCTTGAGGTATCTCAGCACTGTTAGAGCCTGGGTGCATTGCAGGGGGTGGTGAGTGGGCTCAGAGATAAGCCTTACAAATAACAGGGCTCTCTGGTTGTGCCAAGTCTCCAAAACTGTGGGAGCAAGTTCCTGAGATCCCACAAAGGCTGAATTACACAGGCCTGTGGGAATAAAAGAGCAAGGCCTGGAGTGAGAGGTAATGATCTTTGTGTGCCTGCCAGAGAAAGAGCAGGACTTTGGCAGAGACAGAGGCAGAAAGTAACACAAAACCGAGGAGACAAAGCAATCACTGGATTTTTGCTCAAGAAAAGGCCTTGCAACAGCTTTTTTTTTTGGTTACAGAATTGGCCAAGAGGGGCTAGGTGAAGAACATGCTGGTTGTTTGATTTTGACAGGGAAGCTGCACTTTTGCAGTTCTTGTAAATAAATGTATTTGACCCAAAGAAACATCTTCTGTAGCCAGTTTCTCCCTTGGGTAGAAAGTACTTGCCAGGACCTGGATTTTGCCTCGTCCTGTGATTTATACATGGAGTAAAATACTATAAAGTCAGTTTCCTACCTTCTCTGAAATGCAGCTCCAAGTCTGTCGATTTGAAATCAGTCTTTTTTTGCTTTACTGAGCAGAAGTGATGACACATACATTAAGGACTGCAGGGCACTGTGGTAACTGGGGCCAATTAGCTGCTACCCCAGGGCAGTAGTTCCCAGATGTGGGATATCAGACAACTGCAAACCTACAGAACTGCTAACAGATCACTCATTATTCTCCTCCAGAGGCCTTTAATTGGGGGATTAACACACTGTATTTTTAGTGAGCGTCCTCAGAACATTTATCTTCTTGTCAGTCCCTCAGGGAGCACTATTTGAGAAGCAACCATTGCTGGAGGTGACAAGGAGGAGTTATCTCCTCTGAAATCCCTGTTGACATGAGTTTGCAGACAGTAGGCAAAAAGGCTTGCCATAGCTGCATTCCCAAACACATGAATAGCTCTGAATAAATGCACCAATCCCAGGTACCTTATGGGCTGCTGACTCCAGTCTCGTGCCACTGGCCTCTAAACTGAACTTAACTACAAACCTCTACTGCAAAAAACACTGAGGAAAATGACAAGCTGGAGAGTTCGGAATGGTCATTAATGTCAAACATGCTAGAAGAGCCAGGCAAGGGAAAGGGATGATATATGGGTCAGCAGAGGAGGTTCAGCTGGGGAAGTCTGAGTTGTGCCAAGAAACCTGAAGAAAACTTCTGTGTTACACCTTACCTGATCAACACCCTTTAAAACCAGTAGGGACAGGTTGCTAGATGCTGCTGAGAAAAAAGGAATTTCTCAGGGCTGCTCTCCTTTCAGCTTCCTAGCCCCTTTCCTGTAAGAGCTAGACCCTTCTGACCTGACTGTAGTGGTGAAATATCTGATGCACTGTAGTTCTTTGCCCACCTGCAAAGAAAGCAGGAAGGAACCTTAGTAGGCACTGCATGCCTATATTTACTTTTAATATTTTCTCTGGGTTTTAAGTGCTGAATTATTAGTGTTATGCTAATAAAATCCATTTAAGCTCATGGAACAGTCTTTCATTTAAAGAGAGAAGAACTGATTCTGGCAATTTGCCAGCAGGCTAGCTGGATATTAATCAGACAATACCTAGGGACCAACACAACTGTATTGCTTTTAATCTTTTGACCAGCAAGGAAAACAGGAAGAAATCCATTTCCCTCCTTTCTTTGCTCAATGGGATAACCAGCTGGTACAGATGAGCAGCAACTCAGCTCAATTTGGGAGTAAATATTTGGGTTTCAGCTGGGTAAATGGGAGAGCAGTGTTACTCTCATGGAGCCAGGTGCCTTTCATGGCCACAGTGGGGCCCAGCAGGGTTTTGGCTCCCGGAGTCACAAATTAATAACAGAATGTCACCTTGCATTGGAAAACTCCAGAGCTTTGCTCAGATGTGCCTGGAAAGGAAAAGTTTGTTTGACTGTGCCAGGCAGTTATTTAAGGTGATTGTGGGGGGTGTTCAGGGCTGGATTTTCATCCTCTAACTGAGTGTGGGAGTGCAGAGCCAGGGAGGAGAGGAGGAGGCTTCCAAAGCAGGGAGCAGGCCGTGGCAGAGGACTTGGCACTGCAGTGTGAGGGGTGTATTTTGTTTGTCTCCAGACACCAACAAACAGAGTAGAGCAAGAAATGTGTCTTATTTTGCTGTCCTCACAGAACTACCCTTTAAAGATGATGGAGATGTGCTCCCTGAACCTGCAGCCAGTCCTCCAGTGTGTGTGTCCTGTGGAAACCTTTGGGGAATTCTTGGGTGGGGTTTAGGCCTGAGCTGCTCTTGCCTTGTTTCAGTGTTCTCAGACTAAAAGGAAAAATTAATCACCCAGATGTTTAAGGCAGGTTCTGTATTTTTTACACAGGCCCTTCAGACCAGCAGCAGAAGACTGAAGAGTGAAAGCTTTCAGCATCCTGGGACACTTACATGGAGAGGAGTGGATCCCTTCTCCTGCCTGAGATTCCTCCTCTGACACTTCTGGGGGGAAGAATCCATCCTAGGGGTGCTCCTTCATTTCCCACAGGGGCCCAGCCCAACAAATCAGTACTTCCAACTTGCTGAAAAAATAGGGCCAGGGTTCAGAGCAAACTATTCCTCCTGAAGCCCTGAAAAAAGAGCAAACCATCTAAAAAGAAAAGGCATAATTTAATTTCCTTTCCACATGGTGGATTAAGAAGCTTCCACATGGGGAAGAAAGGAAAAGTGGGTTTTTTTGTCGGCTTCATCCAGAGAAGGAAAAAAAAATCTTTGAGGAATTTTCTGGCACGTGGCTCCTGTTAGGTTTCAGCCAGCTGAGCTGTTTTCAGAAGCACTGGAATGTAATTTCAGCAATAAATGATCAACAGAAACAAAGGCAGTGAGGGTGTTCTGTTGCACAGAAGTCCTGGGTGAAAATCCATACACTGTGTCTAGGAACACAGATTTAACAAATGTGAATCTGGAGAGCTGGATTCCTGGAATCTGGCTCTGCCCTGGATGATGGAAAATTGGAGCCATTGCTGGATGGGGGATGGTGCTTTTCAACTCCAATTTCAGTCAATTGACTCAAACTCATCTGTAAAATTTTGGCACTGCTGATGAAAAGATTTAATTTCCCATGATTTTTAAAATTTATTGCTCAAAATGCCTAAGTCCTAAATTAGACACAGAGCTTTTGGTGTAAGCCAGCATAATCCATTTACCATGGAATCATTCTGTTATATAGTATTTTGACCTCTCTGTGAGTGTGTGAAATTGTTGTCTAAAATGCATTGCTTAATTCTGATATTTGCCTGTTTTAGACAAACCTGTTAAAAATTTTGAGATGAAATTGTGCAAAATAGAGCAACTTATTCTTTAGTCCCTTGGGTGGGAAACTTGAGTTCTCCATAGTTTCAGAGTGCTGTTGAAAGGACTGAAATTGTTCAGTGTCATGCTACAATGGTGTGATTTTTTTAAGGGCTAGTAAAATTGTTTTTATGGGACAAAGAAGTCTCTTACACAGTGCTATGTCTGCAAAAGGACACCAAAAAATGTCCTCAGTCATCCTGAGACAATGGAATCATGCTGCTCTCAATGAGCTGAGCTCTCCAGTCTGCTGAGGAAATTCCTGCTGCCTTTCAGTCTTTGGACCAGTCCATATATGAAAGAATTACTTATTCCTGCCTCTGGTAGGAAATGCATTGAGAATTCTGTGTGAGGGAACTGGGAGCCATTCTGCTGGTACTCATGGCTATGCAGTTCTGGGAATAGAAGTTCCTGTTCTATGTTGTCTCCTAAGAGCAAAAATCCTTGAAAGATCTGCTCCTCCATGTGATTTATACAGTAATATACAGTATTTTCTTCTCAGAAAATATACTGTAATTTTCAGTATAATTTTCTTCTCCTGAATGAAGCCAGGAGAGAGTTTCCCGTTACATTTCAGGGAAGTGATGTGCAGAGCAGAAATGTCAAATAACAGGGTTCTACTGTGTAGAAACCAAGTCAACATTAATAAAAGTTTACTGTCTTTCTAAAATGATCTTATACATTAGAGTGTCAAATGCTCTAGGACTTATAATGCAAGAAGATGGGATGAATCCAAGGCAATGAAATGAAACTAATTAAAATGTCAGATAGCACAAGTTTGGGTTGTTTGAAGCAGACCTTTATGTAAGATAGTGAGATCTTTGTTAGGGGACTACAAACTTAACTTTTTAATAAGAAATAATCTTAATAATTTTTTACTTCAAGCCTGGCCTCTGCTCCCACAAAATTTGGATTGATATATCAAAGTACATATTGCCTTTAATGTTCCTGTCAAACCTGAGCCATGATGCATGGAGTTATTCCCTACTTGGAGGGATGATTCTGTGAAACTTAGCTAATAAAAACGTGACACAGCTGGTGACTGATGTCTGTTCTCTCAGGGTGTGTTGGCGTGGGACAAACACTGCATATACATTCTCTTCTTGACACTGAAAAATGAGGCACATCTAATAAAAAACATAATATACTCTATAATGGTCTTCCAGTGACCTTCTCTTTGTCTTTATGCCTCCTCATGCACCTTTCTCACCTCTTGACTCTTTCCCTCCCTTCCCCGGCAGGCTCTGAGCCTATACTTTTATCTTGCTGGTCTCTGCTGCCTCTGAATGCCTGTGCACAGGCCCTGGCAGGGTCTGGGCTTCCTCTGTGGGAGATCCCAGGCTGCTCTTTGCCAGCTTGGACCACGAGCAGACAAAGGAAAAAAGCTTTTCCTGGTAAAATAAAGATATACTTTAAAAAATCCAAACAAACCTCAGCGGCCAATCCAAATCCCAGTTCTAGCAACCTGGTAATTTGTCAGTGCCAGGCGTCAGCCCACTATTAGTCTTTTTCTGGATAGAGATGACAGAGCTCTGTTGACAAGCTGTGGGACTTATTTTGGGAGCTGGCACCTGGCTCCTGGCACGTCCCCCTACGACTGTGTCACGCTCCTCAGAGCTGCCTGTGGCTCTGGAGGGGTGGGAGCTGCAGTGGGCTGGCACTCCCAGCCTGCCTGGGTGGGAACCTGGCTCTTTGTTCCCTCGGTGACACGTCCCTGCTGTCCCCAGGGCTGGCAGGAGGGGTGTCCCAGAGCTCGAACAGAGCATGAGGTTTCTCCCCCTTCCCCAGAGGGGCTGGAAGGTGCTTTGGCCTCTCTCTCTCAGCCTCCCTCTCCTCCTGCATCCCTCTGCTCCAGTGCTCCTGAGCTGCTCCCCTTGCTCAGTGCCAGTCATGGCCACTGGATGTGTGTGCTTCTCCTCCCTCCCCTCCTGCAAAAGGCCATGGCACCTGATCTGGGGCCTTCCTGCTCCCACTGCAAGAAAATATTTAGCATTTTAATATCTTTTTCACATTTTTAGAAGTAATTTATGTATGAACATACACAGTGCTTAGTAATCATTTCTCAGATGAATGCGGAATTTTTCTAAAATTAAACTATCATTCTTTTCTCTTCACACTTGGCTGTCATATCTTTCTTAATGCAAATCAGTCATTGACTAGAGACACCTACTGTAAGAAGCTATTTTAGCTGTCTGATCGGTTATAAATTGATTTTAGAAGTGAAGGCCATTATAGGGAGATAAGCTGGGATTGGTAGGGAATGGAAAAATAATTCAAAGGGGAAGTTTTTATTTGAATGTAAGTGACTATTTGCCTCTATGTCAGAGCAGAGCAGAGCAGAGATAGGACCCTTGTAATCCAAGGGTCCTATCTCTCTTTCCTCCTGCTTTAACTCTTGGACCACAAATCCTTCACCTGCCTTGGCCCTATACAATGCAGATCCCTTGAGGACCGAGACAGGTACCTCAAGGAAAAAATACTTTCCCTTTCAGTCTCCATCTGATACAGGGAACATTATCTCTGAGGGAGCCAGGCTACTCTTCTGCTCTGGAGCAAGTCCCTTAGCTCAGGAATGAAAAGGAATCAATTATGGTTAGTTTCAAAGAGACCTCTCTTCCCTGCAGTATTTCCTCCTGCTATGCTTCAAGTGCTCTTCAGAGGGAATATTCACATTTTCCAGGCAAGGAAAATGGCTTTGCTATCACAGTAGTGGTCTGCACAAAGTGAGAGCAAAGCAAAGAAAGCTCACTGGATGCAACTTGGGAAGTTGGGAAAAATGAGAACTGTTTTCTGGTTTTCTTTTTTCTGCTCTTTACTCTTCAGGGCCAGCTCTGATGTTGTCTACTGGGGCTTGAACAAGGAGCTTAATTTTTAAGGCATGACTTTTCTCTTCACTTTTTTTTTTTTATTATTTTCTGTTTCTTGCACTGCCAGTTCTTTGTATGTAATTAAAAGTATGCAAACAGTGGCTGAGTTTTTAAATGAATTCAGTTTGAGGGAACATGCTTACCAACTTCAAGGTTTGCATGCTGTGTCTGTAGGAACGATTGTTATTCTGGCAGGAGTTTTGAGAGTCAGTTTTGAAACCACAGCAAACAAACATTGAAAGCAACTTCTACTACCTACAAGTACTTCTGTGCTTTCCAGGTTTGTTAAAACATTTATTCTTTTTTCTCCTTGCAAATTACTGTGCAACACTATTCAGGTTTTGATTACTTATGATCAATCCACCTTGTCAAAGCTTCTGAATACTGTTAGTCAAATGTATTTGAATAAACAATTGCATGTAACACTTGCAGCAGGTTTATAGATATTCATAGAGCAGAACAACAGCCTAATAAATCACACCAATTACAAATTGCCTGTTCCTATTGTCCCCTGAACGCTTGTAATTGAGAGCTCAAAGGTGAGCATTCTTACTTTTGTTACTTTTAAGGAAGCATGGTTTTTTAATGCCTAGGCTTGTGGTTTCTCAGATGTGTACAGGATTTTCTAACATGCGCCATTTAATACCAAATTCAGGCCAGTTAAAATCCTCCTCTACTCCTGAGCTGGAAACAGAGTCCTGGATCAGATTGCAGTTCTGGAGTGAGGCCAATTGCTAAAGGAAGCGAGTCTTCTGCCCCTCACCTTCTATGCATTAAAAGATATCCCTTACTGGCTTCCAAGGAAGCTCCCTGGGAACCCAGAGCTGCAGATGCACCAGTGGGAAGGTGTGATGCCTTTGGCAAGGATGTGTGGCATCGCCTGGAGCCACCCCATCCCACCACCCTGAAAAGGGAAAGCACTTCCCAGTTCCTTCTGACAGCTCTTCACATCAGCTGAGCTCAAAGCCTTCTGCCATCTGTTTGCACCTTAGCTGCAACCTATCAGAGTGTGTTTTATTAAGGATTCAGCACCGGTGTCCCAGGGCTACAAGTGAATGCAAGTACCTGGCTTTGCTGTAATGGCACAGGAGCAGCTGCAGCAGGGCAGCCTGAGGGCCTGTGTCCCCACTGTCCTGTCCTGTACCAACAGCCTGTGGGGTGACAAGGGCTGGCCCTGCTAATCCCCTGAATCAGGAGACAGATGTGCCACTACAGCCAGAGATGGAAGGCCAACCTCAGTTCACAGCTGTGCTCTGTCCTGTGAGGCAGGAGCTGAAACACCTCTGCAACTCACCTTTGGGACACAGCATGGTCCAGACTGTGTGGCAGGCAAGTTCCGAGTGTCCCATGGGTGCTCTGTGGGCACAGGCTGTCCCTGGGCAGTGCAATCCTGCAAAGCACTTGAGCTCCCATGCATGTCCTCCACCCCAGGGCTGCTCTTGCATGGCCATCTCTCCTTCAGGACCTTGCTCCTTCTGTCTTGGGAGAGCAGGAATTGCAGAGGCAGCAACTGTGCTCCTTGTGACATGGAGCTGGGACAGCCTCACCAGTGGAGCTCTGCCAGGCCACCTGCCTGCAGCCTCCTGTGCCCAGCTCAGCAGGGTGGTTTGATGGTTGGGAACAGGGAGTGTCAGTCCTTGGGTCACACACGGCACCGTCCCGTGCTCTGCCCAAACTCTGCCTCTCTGCCATTGATTTGTTCTTGGCTGATCTTTTGAGGCCAGGACTTTCACGTGATTGCAGGGATGAGTCTGCAGCTCCAGTCTGGTGGCTGCAGCCAGACAATCACACACACACATACAGAGACACACACACACACACACACACAAACCTGCACGTGCTGGTCCCTCTGTAGCTTGTGCAGACCTCTTGCCGTGCCAGGATCTGACTGCCAGACCTCTGGTGTGTCTCTGGTATCCCACCTCCCCTGTAGCTGGCTCCCACACCCCTTATCCTACATGGACACACCTAGAAGTGATGTTTCCTAGGGAAAAGCATACAAACACACAGTGGTTTCTTCAGATACTGGTGCCTGGACACATGGGCCCTCTGCTCCTTGGCTTGACTCCAGCTGCTGCATACACACACACTCACACATACACACATACGTGCACGCAGAACATGGTCCCTCACCCAAGAAAGCAATCAGAAATGCAATTTAACAAGAAAATTGTGCCTGACCAAACAAGCATAATGACCAGCAGCCTGTTCACATGCAACTGCCTCTTTTTATCCACTTATCTCTGTATTCTCCATGCTTGTTCCTTTGGAAGCAGCCTTCATCCTCCTGTTCTTGTCTTTGGTCTTTACCCTTAAAAGCCCCAAAGACTCACAGATTCCCACTGGCTCCTTTAAGACATCCTGCAGTACATTTCACACCTTTTCCCAAATGCCCCTCCCACACTGAGTCCTGAGCATCTGGAGGTGATAACCCTGCTTAGTCTGCAAGGCTGTCTGGTGACAGCAGCTCCTGCAGACTTGCCCAACACCCAAACCATGCTCAGGCTGTTGTGTGCTGAGGCCCCTGGGGGTACCTGGGACCAGGTGCTATGGGATTTCCTCTGCTTAGTACTGTGCTCTGCCCATCTCCAGGCCTTTGTGCCTGTGGTGATTAGCTCTTCATCACATCAACTAACAGTTCCCACCACTGTAATTATGGATGGCTCTCAGAAGAGTAATCCCTGAATTCACACCATTGTCAGCAGGTCTGGAGTTTGATCTCCAGAAATCGTGTGATTCCTGAGTCTTCTGTGCTCATTTGATAGACTGTGACTTCTTCAGCCACTACAGTTTTTACAGTAACATGTGGAAAAAGTAATCTCCTAAAGCACATTTACTGCTGCTTTTTAAGAAGTCACATTATGAGGTCAATGAGGAACGTGAACAGCATTTAAACACTAAACAGACTGGGCCATCCTGTGCCTCATTCAGTAACAGGAGTGGAAGGCAACTTCTGCCCTCAACTTCTCAGTGAGGCACTGTGCTGCTGCTTCCTTCTGGGCCAGAACAGTGTGTGTGAGAATTCTGTGGCCTTCAGGAGGTGACTGGGAGAATACCTGATTCTGTGTAAGGGGAGTTGTTTTTCTTTGAAAGACTATATCCAGAAAATTTAAGACTCTATGAAGAAAACTTGCGATTTATTGCTGTAAGATGTAAACGGGTGACACTACATGTCAGAGACAACCAGCAGGGTTAGGGATGGGATGGGTCCTCTCAGGTTACAGACCAGCAGAGCACACCAGGGATATAGTGCATGCACGGGAGGACCTGGCAAAGACATTAATTTGTTATCATATTAAAAGCAACCCAGCAATAAATCACCATTTTGCAGACCACCTGCTCTCTGCCATCTCCTCTGGAATAGGCAGGGATATTACGTACCAACATCTCTGAACATACTGAATCTGCCAATATAAATGTTTTTGATTAAACTCTGTGCAAAGGCCATGTGCATAACATCACAGGATACACAGAAACATTACTGGGGTAGTGACTTCAAAACCATTTGCAATCTTCTGTTTACTATTGGCAAATATTTCCAGGAGACACATTTGTGAGAATTAGGTGTAGAATTTGGCACCATAGTTTGAGGCTTTATCCAGCAGCTGCTGAAGGGATGGCATAATACCTGTGTTGCCAGGCTTGACACAGTTAGAGATGAAGCACTTCTTTAGATCAGTATGGGATGAATTCCTTTCTTGGCTACAGAATAGTTATATTTGATGTTGCCCACTTGGAAGTGATGCTCAAATGGATCAACAATGTTTTTGATAGTATCTGCCAAGACCATTTTGACTGAGCCTTTTACTCATTTTTGCTCATTTTTATAAATCATGCATCAGTTTAAAGTATAATGCAGATAATGAAACGTGTTGAAAACCAAAACCTAATAGTGTTTTGCATTTCTTACATTCATGTTATAGACTTTATATTGGAATGGATGAAGTTGTCAGGAGAAACAGGCCAGATGTGATTTTAAAATTCCATCACTACTTTGATGATCTGGACTCTTTGTATAATAAAGTAGTTAGGAAGACAGATCTACTCTTCAGCCAGTCAGTTACCAAAGCCATTTAAAAATGACTGATAGCACCAGCAGCACAGAGGCTGGTGGGGAATACCTCCATGCATCCAGTACAAACACAGTCTGTGGTTGCAGATATGGGTTGCAAGACTCAGTAGTGGAGAAAAATTGAATCAGTCACTCCTCATTCAATTCTTTTTCAAAGACAGAGGAAAATGCATTTGGAAGATAGAAGAGATGACATGACTCTCCAGAGCTCAGGCACATGTCTCTACTCCCAGCCAAGCAGCAGTCACTGTGACGAACTCAACTTCTCAAACTTTGCAGTGAGGAGGCAGGTGAGAAAATTACTGTGCTTGTCCTCCAGCTCTGGGGTGGTGGATTGAAACAGTTATAGTCACTGCTGAAAACAGTGATCTTTTTTGGGGATCAGCAAATCTGTTTCTTGCCAGTGCACTGGAAAACTGGAATGTAGACCTGGGAAAGATACACTTAGAATAATAAAGTATATTTTGGCTTGATACTTGCACACAGACAAGCCACCAGTTTTCTGTGCCTTTTAGAGAGGCAACACTGTTGATGTTTTTGAAGAGAGAGGAATTCTGGGAATTTAAAACTTTTGCAAAGGGATTATATTTAACAGAATTTTGCTGATCTCTAGCAAACACAGAAGCTTTTGCCACAACTTTCAAAATCTGCAGGGATTCTTGAGTCATCTGTGCATCCCTGAAGCTGCACCAGCAGATACCAGTGACTGCTGCTTGCAACTCTGCTGTGACAAATGGGGTGAAACAGGCCCTGATTATCTTCTGTCATATGAAGGATATTCACTGCAGCTTGCACTGATAATGCTCTACCAAGCACGAGGTTGGAAATGGTGCTTGCAACAGGTGAGCTACTCTCACCTGTGCTAGCACTGAATGGCTGGATAAACGATGCCAGAGAGAATTGCAGTCAGGGAATGCCTGGGCTACAGCATCCACAACTACTGTGACTCTTAACAAATACAGGTGCACCCTTGGCTGCCAAGACAAGGACTTTTTGTACCTTCATTATCAACTGAAATGAAAAAAAATAATACAGAAGCTGCAAAGTGGAGGATGCAACTGAAATACAAATTATCAAGAGCGAGATGGAGCTCAGAATAACTTCACTGAAGATGTAGAATGAAAAAAACTAGAGTGGAAATTTAGTGAAATATGTGGGGGTTTTTTATATGTAAGTAATGAATTTTATGGGGTACTCATGTCTTTTAAGAATTTCTTTTGAGTTATATATTTGAAAACTTAAAAAAGATATCAAATCAAGGGCTGCTGCCATTAGGTATGTTCTCATCATGAGTACCTCATCACTTAGCAAAGGTTATATCTAAATGAAATCTACTAAGAAACTTGCCACCAAAACATGTATTTTCTATTTTTCATGACAAGAAGTGACAATGGCTTAAATTTCTCACCTTACTTCATAACTGAATAGTTCATCCTTTCTGTCATTCAAAGCTGAGTTTGCTGGCCTTTGAGGGAGGCCTGAACATTGAGCAAGGCTCTTTAACCATTAGGTGTTTTTTTTTTTTGGTTTTTTTTTTTTTTTTTTTTTGTGGTGGGCCTGTTTGAAGGTTTTGATATGTATTTTTTGTTGGTGGAGTTGTCTTATTTGCCTTATTTTTCGCTAGGCTGTTACACGACATTTTTGTTATAATTCCTTGCAAATATGCCCACATTATATATTATTGGCATATGTGAAATAGATGCAGAGTTACTGGAAGTGACAGAAATGTCAACAGCAATTGTGTAAAAAGACAGCTACTACTGGTTTACACTTTTGAAGACTAACTGCATTTCCCAAATAGTTACCTAAAGAAAATCGTGGTTGTAACTAGAAATATTTTTAAATATAAATTTTGTCTGTAGACTTTCCTGTTTCCACCTAAAATAGTGCAATATGGAAGTTGATCAGAATTCTCTAAGAGTGAACCTACAAGTTGAATCCTGTTGTTGCATTCTATTTTATTGAATAGTAAAATGATGAACAGTGCAGGTAATGCTGGATAGAGCAATATTCCTTTATTTAATTTTGCAATTTAAAGTTAAGGACATTTTGGTTAATGGAAAATGAAGATAGTGTTAAGGAGGTTATTATTTATTGGGGATTTATATGGCAATGGGATTGTATTGTAAAGCACTGAGTTAGAAAAACTGACATGTTAAGTTTCCTTAACTCTCAGGCACTGCAGATTTGTCCTTGGTATTATCTGATTAATACATATTGGCTGATAAGAACAAAGTACAAAGTGTGGCTAGATTCATTTAGAACTCCCAGGTGGGAAAATTTGAGTAGGTTTTCAATGAAGAGTCTATTATGCCTTGGTAACTGAGTACATTACATATGAAAGCAATGCCATCTAAAATGAGTAATCTTAAATCCAGCCAGTGCTGGCTGACAATGCCATATTCAACCTGTTGAGCTAATCATTGCCTTTAATTACCAGAAATCTTTTTGTAATGGTAGCCATTTCTCAGATGCTCTAGTGAGGTGTTTGCCTAGTAGTAATGAAAATTTAACAAATTCCTATCAGTGATATGGTCATGTTTTATCACCAAAAAGAATAAGAAATAACCCCCTACTTGCTTGTTGTGTTATTTTATAATTTCTAAGTTAACTCATCTAGTAGACTGCAAATTCTCTGGGATAAAGACTTTATATTTGTAATCTGCCATTCAAACCAATGGGGCAATGTAGTCCATAAACAATAACAAAATTCCAGTGAATTTCAGCTTATAGGCTGCATAAAAAATTCAGTCTGTAATTTTGCTTTCTAGGCACGATTATCTGATATTTTATGTGGTGATTATCATTAGAACAGCAGAAGTTTTCATGTGATCTCATGCTAGCAGAATATTCACAATCAGTCTAAACTAAATGCCTGTGAGGACTTGCTGGATCTTTCATTTTTTAATGTAAGTGTGTGCTGCTGTTTTATTCTGACAAACTTAACAAATTAATCCAATAACTACAAAAATATTATTTTTCTTAAAATCTTGCATAAAAGAGTAAGTGCTTACTTGGATGCATCAGCAACACATATTGTCTAGCATGGAGGCAATGTTGTTTTATCAGAAAATAAAGGCATATTGGTGTGATAGTAATTTCATCTATTTCTAAAACATATACGTATAAAGGACAGTGAAAGTCTGAAGATGATGATAACGAGAGCTGCTGAAGCTCAGAATGCCAGAACTTCATTGCTGGAAGATAAGCAACAGCCTCTTACTCTTCAGGTGTGTCACATGAGGCTGCCTGCCAGAAAGAAACCAGTGAAAAGTCATCTTTTCAGTACTGTTTTCTAAGTTTTATTACTGTTTCAAATACTACTCTCTTTTATTATGGCAACAGCTGTTGGCAGCTCTGTACAATATGTGTCTGCACAATATGTGTTCTCTCACATTTTGTTCTGCAGAGAGTGGGGCTTGGATTTATTTTTATTTAAAGCTAAGGAAAGGATTTTATAGGTGGTTCACTAACTGGAACACTTAAAAATTCACCTTACAAGACATGAGGAAGGCCCACAGTTCAAAGGCACCACACAATGTCAGGGGAAGTATGAATTCCTCATTTTCCTCTTTTTCTCTTCTGAGTGCTTGTGGGGATGTTTTCCACCAAAGAATAAGTGACAATCTAAAGTATTTTATAGCTTTAGTCATTTAGACATTAGTCAAACATCTGCCATACAGTAACACTGTGATGTGAACTGCAGTCAAATAAAGGATTCTCCCTATGAGAAAAATTGATATATTTATTGAAGAAACCCACAGAAGATGGAAACTTCAGTCTGACCCTGAAAACAAGACCTCAGTCTGTTTTCTACCTTCATTGCTCATTTTGTACATGATTTTATATATATATGTGTGTGTATATATATATATATATGTATGTATGTATGTATGTATGTATGCATATATAAATACATTCTGTATGTTCCCAGGCCAAAAGCTGAAATGAAATGTCAATAATGTAGGGATATAGATTCTGGGCAATATTAAAGAAAAATCCTGTGTGCCTGTGAAACCCAGATCTCCTTTTCCAGTGATATCTGGAGAGTGCCAAGTGACTTAAAGACAACATTTAGGCTTTGCTGGCCTGTGTGCCCTTGTCTGAGCATGATGCCATTTAAGCATCATTTTCAGTCCTCTCTGCTGACCATCCTTTCTCCCTGTCACCCTTTGACTGGCTGCCAACAAAAATGTCTAATGATCTGAAAAATGACCTGAACTGGCTGTTTCCATCTGGATCTGTTCCGTGACGTGTCTCCCAGTGTGGCCACACACAGCTGTGCTGCCGTGGACGCAGCACTGGGAATGATTTTAGCTGGGTGAAGTCGAGCTGTCACCACCCCTGAGACCACGGCCTCAGCCCTTTTTGTTCTCAATCTCACTCCAACAATTAACTCATCAGCTACTGGCACAATGTCTCCTGCCATTCTCGAGCAGCTTTTGATAGCCACAGAGTCTCTGCTGGGAATTGGGAAGCAGAAGGAAAAGCAGAGTCAGGCTGCCCCTTTCAGGAAGGGAGTCCCTCACGCTGCAGTGGCAGAAGGATGCTCTTTGTCACTCTCCAAGCTTGGTTGCTGCACTGGAGCTGCCCACTGAGCCCAGCCTGCATTTCACCTCCCAGAAGCTGAACTGCAGCAGGATCTGTCAGTCCTGAGTCACTGCTAAATCTGAGGTGACCCGAGAAAACTTCAGAACCCTTTTGGGGACTGGCTGGCAGCTGAATGGCAGCCTTGAACATTCTGTTAGCATATAAATTATAGTCTTAGGTGAGCAAAATGATCAATCGGTGTCAAAGTGTCTTTCAGGATATGTTCTCACTTCTTCCTGGTGAAAGCCAAGACTTGAAGGTGAAACTTGAGTCATGGAAGAAAAGACATGGTCAGAGAGTGCCCACAGGGACAGCTATTGGCTCACAGAGGGACATAAAATGTATTTTTCCCACCCTCTCAGTTTCCTCCAAGTAAATGAAATTATAATCTGACCCTTTTATTCTGTTAATCTTTGAAAAGGAATTAGGCTTGCCAAAAACCTCTGCAAATACACCAAAGGAAAAGGAAGCAAGTCATAACACATGTTTTGGATCAAACAGTAACATTCTGTTGCACACATCTAAAACACAGTGGAGGGAACACAGTGCGGCTTTGGAGTGTGCCTGGGGACATGAATCACATATTAGCTCAATATTTGCCCAAAGTGTATAAATCACCAGCACTCAGGCAGCTGAACTTTGTTTATAAATGCTGCACAAGTAAATGTGCATACTGCAGCCTTGTCTGCCTTAGCTGTGCTTTTTGAGGCTTTACCTATACACCAAGTAATATTTAGTGTTTTTTTCCCTTCTTTTTGAACAAGGAAATGATGTAAATAACACAACAATGAAAGAAATTCTCCATCTCAGACAGAGCAAAACATCAGAAGTGTAACTAAGTTTGGCATTCTCATGGATTTGGGTCTGCAAAGTTGGCAATAGTAACCATGTATTAACCAATATTTCATGTAAATTTAGCAGTAGACAGTAGACATTAAAAAAAAAAAAGAAAAAAAAGAAAAAAAAAGAAAAAAGAAAAAAAAGAGGTGATTGGTGCCATGTAAAACTGCCACAAGAAAAGTTTGGTCGGTCTGGAGAAGATCATATGCAGTTGTGTCAGTCACACGACCACTGACTGAAAAGCAGGGTGTGGGGTGGGTCAGCAAGTTTTTGGTTTTGTGGTACTGGGAGAAGAAGGTGAGGGTTTTCTGTCACCTGTCTGACGGCCCTCTGGGAACTTGTGACCCTCTCGGGCACTTCAAACCAAACCTGAGAAGGGGGAGTTTTCCCCAGCTATCCTAGTTTTTCAATCCCACCTGGCAGGTTTTCTTCATGTCTTGTCTGAACAAATTAGTACTCTGTGTTGGGTTTGGCAGCCCCACAGCTGGCCAGGTGGCAGAACAAATCTCCAATCTTTTCTTCTAGCCTAGACCCACTGTCTCCTGCCCAAGTGTCAAGACAGAAAAGAGCAGCAAGGGCATGAAGGGGAAATGAGTGGAGTCACCAGAAAGCCTGGGAAATGTGAAGGCAACTGGAGATAACTGCAAGGAAAAGAATTAAGGGACATGTACAGGATGGAGGGGACCTGTGGTGAACTTCTGATGCTGGAAACAGAGAAGTGCTGTTTGGGGTTAAAAAGGAAAGCTCTAGGACATTGAACTGCAGGAAATCAAGGTTGAGTAGATCTGCTCCTCAGGGAACAACTTGTCTTCAGAGCTTGACAGTATTGCATTGTGGTTAAATGTGTCTGGAAGGATTGGTTTATTGCTATCATGATATATGAATCTCCTCCAGATACTTATCTCAGAGGTTGTGGAGGGGTTCAGTAAGCAAAGACAGGCTATAAATGGGGGAGGAGAAGGATGTCAAGCTTAACATCAGGGAGGAAGGAAAGCTAAAATAATAAATATTGATTTGGAGTATGTCTCTTATTATCTCTGAGTGAACAGGAAAATGTTATAATAATGTGATATTTATGTGAACCATAAATTATCCACATGGAGCTCTTCTGCACTGGTGTTGACTAATCAAGGAACCATCCTGGGGAGTGGCTGGCCACGCTGCTCATTCAACAGGTTGAGGTCATTGTTTTATTTCATTGCATTCCTGCAGGCTTTACATTTTTATTAGTTTATAGCCAGTTGTGGGATGCATGCCCTGGACTCAAGGAAATCACTTTTGCCAGGTGGTTTGAGTCAGTGAGAGACTTGTCCTGACTTGAGTGATCCTCCAATCTGTTCCCTGCCTTACAGCTGAAGAGAACTGAGTAAATCCTGATGACAACAGACGGAGTTAAAATCTTCCATGTAGATTTTGAGCATACAGTGAGAGGGAGTTGTAAAGCCAAGCTAAGCACTGGACATGCAAATTGAATACTGCATTAACCCATTGGCAAGAGATGCTGTCAGAATAGGAGATGTAATTTTTGCATCTGAAACTTACTTGTACTTTAACAGGGAGTCTCCACGCTCCTGGCCATGCAGTTTGGGACTGCAAATCTTCACTTTCAGATTGAGGTGCTAAAGTCTGAGGACTACATGTGCAGACACTTCATTGCTTCAAATTCATACAATTTTTGCTTAGAGGGTGTTCTTCATGTGGAGCAACATGAAAAGGAAAGTAGGATTTATTGGATTTGTTGTCCAAAAGACAATCCCCAAGGAGAAAAACGAATAATGTGGCAATTTGTGATTCCTTAATACATAGATCAGATGGAGGAAATGTTAATGATGGTATGAATATCAAGTTTTCCCCGTGCCAAAGTCAAGGTGGAAAAGTCATGCAAAAAGCCAGTGCAGATGTTCACCATGTGGTCACATGTCCTTTTTTTTTTGTGGTCTGGTGAACAGATCAATATATGCAACAAAGGCATTGACATCTCATTAAGTCTGAAAGCACTGATATGGTGTCAATGTTGCATATATTGCAGAGGATACATTAAGGTCATTTGTGTCTCTTAGAATGTTATTTTGTGCTACTTGCAGAAAGACCTGGTGGGTTTAGGGTGCATCTATGCTGGTATTTACTTATCTCTAAGCTTCCCAGTTACACTTTTGTCCGATTTCCATTTTTTTAAAAAAGCTTTGCTTAGATTCAAAAATTTTAGTGCCGTTCTGAGATGGGCCATGCCTACTTAGATCTGGGATATTTTCTGATTTTGGTAACCTCTCTGTCCTGGCTTTGAGCTACAGACTGACTGAAAAATGCACCTTCACCTGTGCACATGTGGCACAAAGGAGGATTTTCTTTTACATTTTCCATGCTAAAATTCCACTCTTTTACTCATTCAGCATAGCTTGTGAGGCTCAGGCCATCTCTTGGCTGTGTATGTGGAAGATGAGAAAGTGCATTCAGCTCTGCCTGGGTTCTCTGAATTGTGTAGGTTCAGTGCTTGTGCAGGGGCTGTGTGTGACTCCTGCAGACCCCCTTCCCAGGCAGAGTCTGGGATCCCAGCAGATCCATGATCAGGCACCAGACCAAGCCTGAGAGGCCATGGATCCTTCCCTCTCCCTCTGCTCCCATGGCAGAAACCAGCTGTTGTATTTGTCTGCACAGGAGGGTAACACAGAGATCAGAGCCAATTTACTGGTGCAAAATCAGATTGCATCACTAGTAATAATAATAAAAAAAGAGGATGCTTCAGTTTTAGGCTTTTTTTTTTTTTTTTTTTTTTTTTTGTGTGTGTGTGTGTGTCTGTGACATTTTATTTGTGCAATCTCTTCTCTTGGTTTATGAATTCTTGAATTTTTTTTAAATTCTGTTTACTGGTCTGTGGATTTGTGTGCAGATGTGTCTATATCATGGTGTGATTTGCATGTGTTGTAGGGGCCAAGAAATGTGCTGTGTTCAAGGCTTTGAACTCAAAACACATTCAAAGGGTCTGAGTTTGCATGATGTGTGAAAATCAGGTCCCTGTAAAGTTCCACATGTAAGATGTCTAAAGATGAGTTCATGCAGAATCAGTGACCACTTACAAATGTATTTCTCCTTACCAGATCTCTTCTATTAGGAGGAAACTCTGTAAGAGACAAATTATTGGGTTTGTTTTAATTTCTTTTATTAGAGCATTGCTGCTCTGAGTATGTGGGGAGGGTTGTTTCTACTGATGCTCTTTGGTACTGGGACTCCAATGCACATAACCAGCATCTGCCACTGTCCTAGGTTAAAATGTAAGATGTGCCCACAGTGTGTATTCTATCACCACCTTCATGAGCTGTTGAAACCAGGTGGGGCAGTGTTTCCCTTATCTGCTGCTAATGGCTCATCAATGCCTTGCCACATGACTCACAGATAACGCCCCCGGGAGCTATCTCTGTTTAATGGGCCATCAAGGACCCATTACAGGACTCATAGAATGATATCAGCCCATTGTGAGGTGCTCCTCCCAGGGGGAGGAGCCAAGCATTCCCACATGGATATAATCCAGGGTTTGGGACAGCAC
>VZUI01087372.1:0-11441 GCA_013401135.1 Cettia cetti | reverse complement strand
CTCTTTTTTTTTTTTTTTTTTTTTTTTTTTTTTTTTGAGAGGCAAAGGTGAAAAGCTGTGGCTCTGGAAGGATGGTCTCTCCTGCTCAAAATGGCATTCCATGTCTCTGCTGAAAACAGTGCTCAAGACCAGCATTTGATTTCCAGACAGGTGTGGAGTAGCTGCCTGGTAGAGTGGTGACAGCTTGTCATCTAATCAGCACACAATTCCCCTCTCTCCTGATTTAGAACAGGGATAAAATAAATTCCATCACTGGAGGAGCACAGTGGCCTGACAGTATTGAGGGAGGAAATACAATCCAAAATTTAGACACTGAAGGAAAGAGCAATGGAAGGGTCCTCCTGCTGTGCTTTTAACCAGTCTTAACCTTGTCTTCATGGGACCATCCCTAATGTGGGACCACTCAGCATCCACTGCCTGGCCTCTGTGCTGAGGGGACCCACCTGCCATTTAGATGACAATGATGCACATAATGTGGACACCTATATTTAGCTTGCCTTCATTTGCATGCAGCAGCCTTTTTGAGTTCTTTGATGGCAAGAGACAACAAAAGCTGTCACTACTCCGAAATAAAATCCTTGCTGTCCTTCTGTGACATGATTTTTTTCCCTTCCTCCTTCAATTTATCCATTTTAAATATTTATTTTATACCCTGTAAAGTTACTTTTACTCTTGAAAGAGCAAGGGTTAAGCTTTGTTCTTTTTAAACAAGAAGAAACACTGAAATAAATCACTTTTTTCAGCAGCAATAACAATAACATACACCAAAAAGAGAACAAAATCCAGCAAGAAAACATACTTTTCTTAGTTAAAAGTGCAATCATTCTTGGGGCTGAAAGCTCTCCTGACTAGCTGTTGTGTCTTCTCCATTATTTACTCATATCACAGTAGCAACTGGAGGTTTGAAATAAAATACAAGATTGCATGTGCTAAGCCCTGTAAGATGCAGCAGGAGCTCTCAGTCTACATAAGCAACAGAACACTGGGAGGTGGAATGTCACTGTGTCTATGCGAGAGACAAAAGTGTAGAGGAACAAAGTGACACAGGAGGTGCCAGATGCAGTTTGTGTTGAGGTCAGGACTGAAACCACGCTCTTGGAGCATTTGTACAGCTGTGAGTTCACACTTCCTGATGGGAATTTATGTGAACCTCCCAAGACCTGCATTATCACTCTGATCCCCGAGTGACTATTAGGGGGATTAGCAAGATGCTGTTTTCTAACTTGGCATTTCTAAAATGTAAGTGCTTACCTTTGAGGCAGTTACGTGGAATTCAACTCTGTTTATGGAGAGCCAGTCAATACTATCCATAATACCTGGGGCATGATTTATCTGACCTAAATGTGAGTGTCTACTTTAGAATAAACTGACTGATGCCTTATGGCTGTATTGACCAGATCTCCAGCGAGTGTAACAGGAATGCAGCCAGCAGAGACAACCTAATTTAAAGAGATGAATAACACCCCATTTCAGTCTGTGCACAGTGATGCCTTTGCAAAAGCTCTCCTGTCTTGACAAATGCTGATGTGTTGCTGAAGTTGGCACCCGTGGTGCTGAGATCCTAAGCAGATGCAGGGATCTGAAAAGACTGTAATAAAGTTAGTTAATGGGAGACACATTATGCCAGAGCCAACACAAAATTGGCAAAACAATCTTTAGACTGCTGCAATCTGCATCACAGAAGCCCTTTCTATGTAGTGTAGGTGTTTTTTCATTGTCTGCCTCTGGAAATGGGCTTGGCTGTCTTAGAGCATGCCCTAGCAAAGTAGGCTGTCCAGACACCACAAGAAATTCAAGAGATCTTGAGGGTGAATGACAAGTGGAAAATATTCATCATTTTGACCATCTGGCCTGTCTGTGCCAAACTTACACAGCTTCAGGTAGGATAAGGTCCATTTCTGCTGAGCGTCGATGAGGCTCCAGTGTTTTGCAAGCCTGGAGGAAATCTTACAAGCCATGATATTGTCCTCAGCTGCATAATATCCCCTCAGATAATGAGACACAGCTCAGTGGCCTCAGCCATGGGAACAGGATCTGGTCTTTGGTACAGCCCAGAGCAAGGACAGGCCAGGTCATTCATGGAGGTCTCACAGAGCAAGGTGGCTCCAGCATGGCTGTCCCAGCAGTAATTTCATTATGGTCCTGCAGAGGTTTCATTCTTCAGCTCTGAGTATACTTCTTTTAGTGCTTATCCTCACCTTACTTCTCTGCTGAAGCCTGCTGAGGTTCATTCATATGAAGTACATCAGACATTCCTGCTCATTTCTTAAACCCTCTTTTCCACTTTGCTCTCCACACAAGATTTCATTGATTGCTAACCAGATCAGATATTGTATATCAGATAAAACATAACCATCAATTCCTTTCTTCAGGAACTCTCACTTTATCTGACCCCTACTGCTTTGTTTATGATCAGCATCCCAACCTATTTCCTGACTGCCTTTTATTCTATCCTCATTCCCTCCTTCACGCTCCTTCTCCATTCAGAGGACATATGTTTATCTGAAATATAGACCAACTTATGTTTTAATTCATCAAAATCCATCACTTTCAACCCTGGACATGCTAAATGCAGTACTTAAAGTCAGACTTTGATGATATGGGACCCTTCCTAATCCCTTCCTTCAGCTCCTTTCACACTGCACTAACTGTAATGACCTCTTGCAAACCAGTGCTCCACCCTCAGCTCTCTTTGACACTATCAGTGAGATCTTCCATGACCCAATTCTCTCACACCTTTTTCCCCATCTGTAACTCTTTCTTCTCCATATTTCTCATTTGTTCTCCAAAATAGTAATTCTATTATAGAAATGAAATATTTGTGGCTCTTCTCCTGCCTTATTCAGTTACCATAAAGGTACAACAACAAATCTATTTTAGTAGAGTAGAATATACAGAATATCTGTAAGAATATAGAGTACATTACTGTACATAATATGTAACTCAGCTGCAGCAGCTATATTTGATCTCAAAAACATTGATGTGCCTTGGATATTCTAGAATTTGTATTTTATTTTATGTACTTCTTCAAACATTCTTGTGCCTCATAAGCCCCCTGAGTACCTATTGAACTACTCGATGACCACAAATCAAAAGAGGAAAACTCAGCACAACTCCATTATTCACTGAAGCCGTCCTACTACAGATTTACTTTCTTAGTTCAATATTTATTGTAGGATTTTTGCCTATCTTCTGCTTTCTGCAAACTCTAATTAATTGAACCTCCTTTAAACACTGTTTTATTGGCAGGATATTCAGACAGCCCTGAAAACACCGTATTAATTGATATTGTTGAAAATCTGTCTTTTTAGTGGTCAGCAAGCCTTCCTCCAGTTCATCCTTCCAATCTCTCAACAAGGTCATTTTTATGCTCTGACAAATGGAATAGATATTTTATTATTTCTATAGTTAAATTGCTCTGACATCAACTGATTCTCACATCAAATGTGAACGTATGCAATTATTACCATCCCTCCTTTATCAAGGGGGAAAGAAAGGGCAACATTCCCAGAGCACTGAGCATGCCCCTCAGGTTAGTCTCCCCAGGCTCTCTGTACAGAGACAAGCTACTCCAAAGGGCAACATTAGAACAGCCTGCTGAGATGAGCCTACTAAGATGAGTCAGATGATTCAGCTGGCTAAATTAGACTTTTCAAATGAGTCAGTGGTAGCACTCCTAATGGCTTCAGAGGATGTATATTCCAGCAATTAGACACAATGTGTAACTGGAGTTCTATGTAATTAGCTATACAAATTGCAGCAATATACAATAGGTTGCTATGTCTTAAATAAGCAATGAATAAGTACAGTGTGACTGGAGCTCAAGGTTATTCTTGTCTTCAGTTACCTCCTACAAGAAGCCTGCAGGGCTTTGATTTCCAAAGGGAGATGAAGTTTGTCTTTGTTAAGCCTATCATAACCAGATGACAATTCTTTAGGCCTGGCTTAGTATTCAACTTAGGGAATACTTTTCTGTCTGCCTTACATATTCCTTGGTTATTGAATCTCATTTTGTGCAGACATTGCTGGTTTTCTCCCTACACCTCATTTCTATTCTTCTCTAAAATCTTACAAAGCTATGATTGACAGGGAACTCCAGAGACCAAAGCAGGGTGGCATCAATGTTGGATCAGGTCCTTGGAGGCCTTCGTGCTGCCTTGCTTAGAATATCTCCAATGGTGGAGGCTGCACAGCCTCTCTGAATCTCTGATGTAATATTTGTCCACCCTCACTGTGAAGAACTTTTCCCTCATAGCTAATTGGTATTTCTAGTCTCCATTTGCTGTACCCTGTATCTGCCAGCCCTTAATCTGGATTCATCTCTTTTTAAAATTCTCTTTGGTAGTTGAAAATACTAACATTATTCCCCTTAGCCGTCTTTTTTGGCAGCTAAACAAGCTTGGCTTCTGAGGCCTCATCTTGTCCATCATATGCTTTGGTCCCTAAGTTAAGAGTTTGCTTTAGATCATTGATGACTTTGTTATCCTGTGAAGTCCAAACTGAGCTCAGTAGTCTGAATGTGTTCTCTTCACAAGTGAAAAGCAGAGAGGGAAATCCACTTGCTCAGATGCGCAGCTGTGTTTTTGCCAGCACAGCCCTTTGTGCAGTTGACATTTCTCACTATAAAACTGGTTGGCAAAACTCATGTTCAGTTCCTTGTCCCTCAGCACCCCCGGTCTGTTCTGCAAGGATGATTCCTAGTCAGCCACTCCTCAGCCTGAGCTGTTGCCTTTAATTATTCCAACTCACAAGAAGATATTAGTTTCTAGGAACAATTTCCAAAGCTTGATCTTCACAGGTTCTAAGACTGTATGTCAGATCCAACACTAATGGCTGTTGGCAGAGTTCTGCTAAAGCAAATGGAACAAATAACATTTATACAGCAAAACATCTTGATCTTGTTTTCTTTTTAATCCTGATATTTTTTTCTCTGAATATCCTCCTTAATGTATAAACATCCAATCTTCATTTCTATTCTTACTCTGCTTTTAGCTTCAATATCAACGTGTGGTAATGATTTAGTTTTGACTGATTTTTAATCTGAGATGCTTGATTCAGCTTGCCTCTTTCTTTAACAGGATCTTTATTTCACATTGCATGTTGTAAATATGCTTATAAATGTGTTAATTGAAATGACTGTCAGATATAATGAAAATGAATCCTTGCAGGAGTCCTACCCAGAGAGTGTATTCATAGCTAATTCTAAAGCACAGATCTTTGCAAGTTAGACTGGTTTTTGCACAGCAATGAATAATTTGCTGTGAAGCACAAAGACACACATGCATAGGGACACACACACCAGTGCACACACTGAAGGAAATGGTTTAGGTAGATTCATTATAATGGTGGACAGCGTGGGCAGTTTTGTCAGTCAGCTGAGTTCTAATCAATCTGTCTAATGCCTTTCACAACATCATTTAATTAGGGGCTCAAAATAATCATTTGCTCATTTGCTCTTCAGCTGCTGGGTTTGATTTGTGTTCTTTTATTGTGGGAAGTAATGTGTATCCCACAAGAGCATTTCCTATTTATTGCTTATGTGCTAAGAATATGTATTGCCTTTATTTTATAGACATTAGAGGGTGAAATCCAGTGGGGGATTTCTACAGAGTATGGTATGTAAAACAGTTAAGTTCTTGTAAAGTTGAAATGGCTCGAATATTCACTGAGTTATCAACCATCCTCCCCACATGAACCAGGTTAATTAACATCCTGCAGAAGCCCTCGGGCATTTTTATTGCAATCCTTCAGGCTGTATTCCACCTTTATTTAGACCTCAGTTTTCAATGAGCTTAAAGGTAATTTGAATGAAGAAGTGGATACTGCAAAAATCTGTCTTTGACTTTCAACAGTCTGTGTCCATCTACAGAGAATGGGAGCAGAGGTGCAAATGAGGAGGGTTGAAAGTTCCCTCTGATACACAGGAGAGCATAAAAAGAGCAGAACCATGGAAAAAGCAGTGTCCAGTAAGGAACAATGAAATCCTTGGGCCAGTGTGACCAATATTCATGTTCCCATATGTTGATTCCTATCCTTAATCAACTACCTTTTTCTTCACCCTAATACTCCATAATGTCATTATAGAATATTATACACCTTGATAATGATGTTTACATTTCCCTCTATTTACATGCTGCATTTATTCACATCCAGTATTTATTTGTTTTCATGTTAATAGCTGTCATTATTCAAACAACACATTTCAACTGCCTTGCTGAGACACCAGTGTACCTCCATAAGGGACGTGGGTGTTTTGCATGCCAGACTGACTGAAGCTTTCTTTAACCTCCGTTCAGGATCCTCCACAGGCTGGCTCGCTGTGTCTCAGATCAGAAAATCCCTCCCAGGAGCTTATCTTAGGTTCTTTGTGGCTGAGTGAAACTAAATTACCTTTCTCCATTCCTTTCTCCAGGTCAAAAAGTGGGCCACAAAACCCAGGTGGTCTGAGGGAACATGGCTGACCAAGAAGGAAGAGGAAGAAGCATCTGCAGCTGAATTTTGTCTCTTCTGGCTAGAACTCTTGTGAGGATGAAGCAAGTCTGGGACCAAGACTTTCATCTGCCTGAGAGAGGTACCACAGTTCTTATTCTCTAGGGATGTTTTTCCACCAGTGTGATAGAAAATCTTCATGGGATGATACTCTGCTGAAGATGAGCCACTGTGCAAAAACCCAAATGTATGATATCTAAATCCAGACTGATCCTGATTCTTTAACCTATTTAATGGGGCTGTGGCAGAACAATACTGGATTCTTTTATCTATTTTCAATGCCTGTGGCTGTATTTCATGTAATGACCTTTCTGGGTGAAAAATACGTGCTGTTTCTGAAACAGTCACTTCTGCTGATTGCAAGGTGGTTCCTCATCAGCTAAAGCAAGGTATTCTCCCCACTGCTGAATTATCACAGAGTGGTTTCATCATTCCCGGAAGACACAAAGAACATCATTTACACCATCTTGGAGGAAAAATGCCTAGGATTTGTGTTTCCACCTCCTCAGTCAGTTGTGTGACCCCAGGCTTCACTGCAGGAGTGCATTCCTCCTGCTCTCAATTCTACTTAATGCAGTTTGAGTTCTCCTAGTACATTGGTCTGAGAGGCTTTCAGTGTCCCTCTGTCCACCTCTGGATTGCACCCTCACACCTTTTTTCTGCACAATGAAATAGCAACACAGCTTAGCCACTGACAAGGGCAGGTAGCTCTCCCAGTGCTCAGCCTTAGCATGGGGTCATGCTGTATCTTAGGTATTTTTATTCCTTGGTAGTTTTTACTGTCTGGCAGACTTCGTAGGAACAGTGACACTTTCTCCAGTATTCTCTTCTCCTCTAGTTCCTTTGGTAATGTTAGGAGTCCTTCTCTGCCCATCCCAGTTTGAATTCAGTACTCCTAAATGGAATTACACACTGCATCCCACATAAATTTCAGCAGAGCTGTGTATTAATACTTCAGTATCTCTCCTGACATAACCAGTCATCTACTACCATCTCTCCTGTCACTTAAATGTCAAAAATATGTGTCTGCATGAGCAGGTCACCCAAGTCTTTTTAGATTATATGAGATGATAGCCAGCAGATCATAAAGGGTTTTACTAACCTTGGCAATGCTGAACATAACTTATTGGTCCAACATATTGCAAACAAGAAAACCTTTAAACTGAATTTCAGATTTTCTATTTAGAGCAACTAATTTTTCTTCTCTCACATTTTCTCTGAATTGTGAGAGAATTTTCTAACTTCTAGCTCTTTCCAGCTTCTCTGCAAAGGTGACACAAGTTGTCATTTTATTTCTACCTACAGAGATTTCTTGTTTGATAAGGGCATTGAGGTTGTCTTCTACCTAACTTCAAGGTCATCTGATGACTTTAAGATGTCTGATTGTGAAAAAATGGTACAGCAGGACTGAGGAAATGATCATTGCCCTGTATTCAGCACTGGTGGAGCTGAACCTTGAATATGTGTCCAATTTTGGGCCCTTACTGCAAGAAAGACACTGAGGGGCTGGAGCGAGTCCAGAGAAGGGCTGAGAAGGACTCTGGAGCACAGGTCTGATGAGGAGCAGCTGAGGGAGATAGGGGTGTTTAGCCTGGGGAAGAGGAGGCTCAGGGGAAAGCTTATTGCTCTCTACAACTCCCTGAGAGGAGGTTGTGGAAAATGGGGGTCAGCCTCTTCTGCCAGGTAACGAGGGACAGTACAAGAGGAAGTGGTTGTATGTTGCACCAGGTAATATTTAGTTTGGATATTTGGAAAAAAATCTCTTCACAGAAAATGTTATCAAGCACTGAAACACACTGCCCAGGGAAGTGTTGGGATCACTATCCCTGAAGGCTTTTATAAGACATGTAGATGTGCCATTTAGGGGCATGGTTAAGTGGTGGAGTTGACACTGCTGGGTGAACAGTTGAACTTGATCTTAGACATCTTTTCCAACCTAAATTATTCTGTGATTCTATTATATAAGAGAAAATATTAAAATTCTGTACCAAATGAAGTTATATTATCCTAAGATTAACCTAAGGATCTTATATTCACACTCATAAGTGCTGCATCCCGCTCTGGGTCCCCCAGCAGAGGAAGAACATTTGCATGTTGGTGCAAGTCAAGAGGAGGCAGCCAAAACGGTTAGAGGGATGGAGCACCTCTCCTATGAGGAAAGGCTGAGACAATTGGGATTGTCTGGAGAAGAGAAGGTTTTGGATTGATCTAATTGTGACCTTTCAGTACCTGAAAGGAACTTACACGAAAGATGGAGAGAAACTTTTTACAAAGACATCTAGAGAGAGGACAAGGAAGAATGGTTTCAAAGTGAAAGAGAATAAATTTAGATTAGATATTAGAAAAACATTCTTTACAGTGAGGATGGTAAGACACTGGAACGTGTTTCTCAGAGAAGCTGTGGATGCCCCATCCCTGGGAGCGTTCACGGCCAGGATGGTTGAACTCTGAACAATCTGATCTACTGGAAGCTGTCCCTCCCTGTGGCAGAGGGTGTGGGAATGAAATGATCTTTAAGGTCCCTTTCAACCCATACCATTCTATGATTTTATGTTAAGTGTTGCAGATTTGGGGCATAGCATCCTGGGCTAAGAGAAGTAGCTATAATCTGGTTATTGAACTGATACCATGTGAAGATTTGGTTCTCACACTGATACCAGATGGTTACTGGTTCTTTGTTCCTTGGTCTGAGCCCCTCTCATCTTTTGCTCAGTCTGCTGTCTATATACAACATTGAAAACACAATAAGAAACACTTGAGCATTTATCAAATTATTTAGAACAACCTACAGATAAACCAGGTGATATTATATCATTTCATCTCAGGAAGCAAAGCAAGGTTTATACAACCCCTGCAAGGCAACCCCAGTTGCAAAAAGTAATGAGGGCCTTTAATATTTCCGCTTCAAACAAATTTTTGAGTTTGGCCTTAGATGGACTTTTGAAGTCCATGCAACTACATTCACATCAAGCTGGAAATTATCAATTATTTTTTCACTTATTCAAATGTTGATATAAAATTTCCGGTTAATGTTTTTCCTTAGTAGAACCTTATTTGTGCAGCTCCCACAAAAGTGAAACCGAAAGGGTAACAAGGGAAGTTACCACATTATGTCTTTTTCTTTCTTCCTTCCTTTTTTTTTAATTTCAAACTATGATATTTATTCCTTGGCATTATTTATTTAGGCTTTGTTGGTAAAAGGAAGCTGAATTTTTCAAAGCTCAATTCTCACTACTGAGTCAAGGAGACTCAAATATAAATACAGGCTTTTAAATTTTATCTAAAAGGATTATAGTGGGAGCTATTAAAGCATTAGGCATTTTTGAAAATGTGACTTCTACACAGGGTATTAAAAACAGTTGTTCCTTTTTGAAAACTTTGTTCATACCTGCATATATGAGGTCTGGCGTCTCCACTTTTCAGTGTCTTGTTCTTTATCCAAATATGGGATCCTGTTACTAAGGCTGAGACCTGCAAACTCCTGAGAATTGATCTGAGAGTCTAAAACATATTAAATGCTTGCATGCCAGAAGGCTAACTGCAAGAATGATTTTCAAATAGAATTCTTGTACAAAATCCATGATACTGCTGAAATCCTTTCTTGGAGGGATAGCAAGGGTTATGTGGTACAGATTGAAATCTGGCAGGAGAGAAAGGGATTATGGCATAGAGTGAACAACAGCAGGGAGACAGCCATGTCAAAAGTTCATATGCAGTATGTGATACCAGTAGTTTACAAGGCATTTCCGTTCTTTTTCTCTATAAACAAAGCCTTTTGGAAGGTTTCCCTAGTTCACTGGTTCTACTACACCACAAGTCAATGAAATAGTCTTACACATAAATGATATGTCATGTATGAGTATCTTTTCTGTGTCTCCAGTGCAATGCAGAAGGATACATCGGCTGTATTCAGCAGTGCCAGGTAGCATCCCTTGACATCATCATATCCATGGCTCTGTTGTTGCCACTGAGATCTCTGAACATTTTGCCTTTTTTTATCAGCTCATCCTTTTGCATCAAGGGGCAGGAGAGTATACCCCTTTGAATATGTGTGTTTGTCTGTGTCTGTGTCAAAAATTGCTGGTGGGGAGAGGGGAGCCTTCAGAATGTAAAGAAGTTTTGTGAATTGCCTAAGGCATTGGAGGGGCATCCCAGTTTGATAAGTCTCCTAGAGAGGTTTTCAGTGAAAGGAACTGGAAAGCAGGTTTGCTTGATTCCCAATGGCACAGAGGTATGAAGGAGAATAGAATATATTTCCTATCTTTCCTTCTGAGTACAATACTTGCATGGTGCACAAGATGAGATATTGATGGTCTAAGGGCATGGCTCTCCCAAGACCATGTTTTTGAAAACCTTATCAGTGCTCTTTCTGGGATGAATAACTGAACAACAGAAATTATTATCTAGATATGAACTAGAAGGATAAAATGGTAAATCGTCAACTTGAGATATATTTATTTTGAAATAGAAGCATGAAGAAGGGTAGTCTGATCTGTATAGACTGTCACACTCTCAGCTATTATAGACAATTTTAATTAGGAGGACAAACTGGGGCTAGAGATCTTGAATGTGGTTCTGTGAATTTACAAGCATGCATCAAGCCTGTTATCCCTGACCATGGGGGCAATCAAATGTGGTTTCCAGTCCCTTCTCAGGACCCTCAGAACAGCCCCTGTGTTCTGAGATCCTCTCTGTCCTTGTCCCATCCTGGTCAGCTTCTTTTAATTGATTTACTCAGCTTGTTCAGTTTCCCTAGTTGTTTCCTGTGCTGCATTCTCCTGCACACATTCACAACCACACCCCTTTCCCATAATAAATAGCCACTGAAACACATCAGCTTAGAGAACTGAAATTCTGTGTTAGGTAGATATGTGTATTTTATCCTTCCTTCCTTCCTTCCTTCCTTCCTTCCTTCCTTCCTTCCTTCCTTCCTTCCTTCCTTCCTTCCTTCC